>JANPWX010000057.1:1182269-1239196 GCA_024734555.1 Trochalopteron elliotii
CTGTGTTGATCAGGAGCCCAATCTGTGTTATGTAGGTTGTCTCCTCATTGTGTTGCTGTAGAACAGCCTGGAGCAGGGTGACACAGAAACACAATACAGCCACAACTCTTGGAGTGTATTTTAAATTCCTGCCCCGTGTTAACTGTGCTGGGCCCAAATTAGTCCTGAAAATCCAGCTGAATCATGTGAGGACTTAAAATCTGTCAGGCCCCTGCCAGACATCTGGCAAGGCCTCCATGATGTTTAACAAACCAGCATTTCCAGGGAATTCTGGAATACCAAACACTCAGGCCTGTCTGTATCATAGAAATGCACTTTTGTGGACTGAGAGGCTGCAGCTGCCACTGTTGGCCAGAAAATTCCCTGACAGCTCTTCCCAGCTGAACGTGGCAGGGTTACAGAGAGTCTGTGCCTGCACCTATGGATGTCTTGACATTTTTGTGGTCCTTAATGTACACATCAAGTTTCATTTCAGTTCTGGTGGTTGTTTCATGTGCTTGCTAATAAAACCTGAATTCCTCACTTTCCCCCCCCCACTGTATACATCCTTGCCAGGCATCAACTTCATCTGAAGATCCTGTAACATTTGCTTTGCCCCTGAATTAGTTGCCTTCTGATCTTTTAAAGTTAGAACATGCATTTCACACTTCCAGTTCTAAGATACATACCCCAGTCAGTCTGTGATGCATTTTTATCTTACATGAATATGGATCTGATCTAAGACTAAGCTGTGGGGAAAAAGAATGTCTGTGTTGTCTCTGTGACTACAGAAAATACCTCAAAAACAGTTTGTTCTGGTTTCTTGATTTGTCCCTTTTGGTTCCTTCCTCTCCTTGTCTTGTGTCTGTTTGATGTGGTACATCATGAGAGTTTCTGCGTGCTAAAGACAATAGTAAATGTTGTAGTTAACTTTAGTTTAGTATTTTAAAAATAGATGTGACTGAATGCAGTGCTGAAAGAAGGTTTTTCTTGCAGGATCGTGTGGGTTTAGCATCATAAGAGGAGCCATTTTAGAGAAACCTCTTTAAGAGTAGACAGAATGAGTGCAAGTGTTGGTGAAGGAAAGCTTCAGTGGTTTAATGACAATTTTTACATAGTTGTAAACATAATTTAGGTATATTTCCAGAGTCAGTAAGTTCCAGGTATAGCAGTAAGAAATTCAAGTGAAAAGTGTGTCAGTCCAACATTTGGGAAATAGACCTCTGAGGAAAGAATGGTAATCTAAATTACTAATCTAAAACTTATCTAGAGTTTTGAGCCCAGATTATGTTGGGATGGGGCAGTACTTAGAAAGTGCCCTTTTTTGGTCAAGATGAATATGCTGTGCCTTGTCTGCTCATAATGATCCAATCTTAAAGGGCTGTTCACACTTCAAGTGGTTTAGTGTAGAATAGAAGAAGTCAAGGCATTAAAAACATTTAAGAAAGTTCAAGGATTGGTAAACTGAAATTACAGTTCCCCCAGGGAAGGGATGTGTTAGTGAGGAAAGGATTTTAAAATGCAGCTATAAATAAACTTTAAGGGAAAAAAACCTTAGACTAAACCAACCTGTAAATTTAGCAAACTGAACCACTAACAATGCTTGTTAAGGTACATGTTATTATATCTGAAATTGTATTCACTGGGTCTGTTTAAGGCCAGGCCACCCAGCCAGAACCACTCAACACTGGCTTCATGTCCAGAAACCTCCTTTTGGATATTGAAGCAACTTGACTAAACTAACCATTAAAATTCCTTTTTGTGTACAACAGCCTACATGTCTGGTTTGTAAAAGTTCTTAATTCATAATTAGTGGTAGTTCTTAAAGCATCTTGAGCTGGCCACTTCATGGATATAACAGTTGTTTTAAACACATTTCCTTTTTCATTGCATTGGATCCTTTTATGGAAACAGGAGGATGCCTTAAACAATTGTATATATTTAGTCTTGCAAATAATTTAAAGGTGTTTAGGTATTTTCTTAGACACTTGGGAATCATTCAAGAGGCCTGAGGAAACTGTTGATTTTAGGAAAATGGTATAAAGCAAGAATATTCCCTTAGTGTAAGCAAATACTAAAAGTGGACTTTATTTCCTCTGGTTTTGTTCTCTCAGACATTCTTTATGAATTCAGGATTGGATTTTGTGCAGTTGATGTGTTTTGCAGGAAGGAGCTCCTAGATGTCTTCCTAGAAAATTTGGGTTTAGGTCTCTTCAGATTTGGAAAGATCTTTTTATACTTCTGGTATCAGTGCAGTTTCAAACCTATTGCTGTTTGTCAGTGTATAAATAATAAAAGGGTGACTGTGAACTGGACTAGGTGGTAATAATTTGTAGAAACCCGAAGTGCTAAAATAATTCCATGGCCTTCAAAGAGTTGTTTATGGGATAGGATCCTGATGATGTAGAGAAATACTGAACATAATTAACAAAAACAGAGGGGAAAAAGCGTTTTTATGCTTTTTGTAATAGTCTGCATGCAATATTTTTTTTCAGGTAGTAAAGAAAAGTTTAAAAAGTTAAAAGTTAAGTAAAGTTACAAGCCAGTATCTGATCAGGTTCAGTTTGATGGTATTTAAGCTGGTCTAAGTTGAGGCTGCTAGAGTCCTGATGGTTTTGCATCCTTTTTTCTGCATCTAACCCTGAAACCAGGAGGTTGAACCATTAGAAAGTTAATCACTTTCCTAACAGTATTATTTTTCTGCTGAATTAACTCCCTGAACTGGCTTGTTACAGGATGAGCTTATCTGAAGATGCTTATCTAGGGCAGGATAATGGCAGTAAACACCCAAGAATTACATGGTCACAGTTTTGGATATTGCAAGCAGTACAATACCTAATCAAAAGCTCTGTGTCCTTGAACTGTGATAACAGCAGCTGTGAGCACAGAATGCAGTCAACATCAAGTTCTCAAAACTGGGCTCACGTGTCTTGCTGGCTGTAGCTGAGTTAGGTGAAAAGTCAAGCTCTTGGTGGTTCCATTTTGCTGTGTGCCTGCAGTAGCTGTTAGTGCTCACAGTGGATGTTTGCTCACACACCCAGTTCTGGAAAAATGGTCCAGAAAATCCTAAGTGTTGATTCCTCCAGGATATTCAGAGTGATTGTTTGTGGAGATGCAAAGAGGCCTCATTTTTGCTCAGGTAGCACCTGGACACTGATTTGCCTGCAGTGCATTGTGTCCCTGAGGTGTGGATGGCTTTTCCCTGTGCTGCAGGTGGAAGGGGACAGGACAGGGAGTTCTAAGAAATTGAATGTTTTCTTCTGTGTGACCTAAGGTACAAGCTGATCCACATAGTCCAGTTTAAAACTCTGATTTGTTTTCAGTTCTGTAAGGTGCCTGTAATTTGTCTTGAATAACTGGATGGAGAACTTTATCTGCTGCTGCTAAACAATTATTTACCAACTTAGAAAATCAGTCCTTTTCATTTTCCAGTAAAATAATTGTGCTTCTTGCACAGATTGACTCATGGATCAAACATACAGAATTCATTTAGGAGTGGTGTGGTTGTGCATCTTATCCCCATCTATTTTTTCCTGAGCTGTTTCTGCCTTTCTGAGTTAATGAGTTTATGAGTTTGTGACTCTGTATCTGCATAGGTGAAATCAAATTCCTGGAAGTCTTAACTCAGCTGCCACTGCAGTGAAGTGTCTGTTCTTTTGGAGAATGGGAATTTGAGGAAATACAACTGAACTACTGCTATAATAGTTGAAAGGTGCTTCAGTGGCCCATTCTACTTTATCTTGTTTAAAACTCAGTAGTTACAGCACAGGACCTTGTGTTTTCTAGGGTGGAGTCCTTTTTATTGTAGCAAAGATTATTGGCACATCTGCCAGGCGTTTCTGTCTAAAAGTATCCAGAATAATTTATTTGAGACAAGGAAATTTCACTGGGATGGTTACAGTGAGAAGCTTCCCACTGATGTTGATGTATTTGAGTTAGTGCTTTATTGAATAAGCAACATTTCAGCTTTGGGCCACCTGTAGGGGTAGCTCACAGAAATAGTTTTAAACTTCAGAAATTTCTGCTTCGGTGCTGTTTCTGGAAGATGACTTGTGTTTATGTATGTCATTTGGGAAGAAATAAAACCACTAGTTCATTTTATACTGTTTTACATCTTAAGCCTGTACTACAGAATCAAAATTTTGATGGACTTAGGGATGTAAAACTATTCATATGGCAGTTCATAAATTTATTATTTTAGAGCTGACAGTTTGGAACTACTTCGATTTTTTTAATCAAATTAATTTTATAATACTTTACTGTGAGACTTGATATGTGCCTTCCAAGCTACACTGCTTTGCATTAATTAGTGTTAAGAATTGCTTGAATTGCTTGAAAAGTGAATCAAAAGGAATAATGGTTGCTAAACTCCTATAAAGCCCAGCCTACTGATTTTTTTCTTTTCTCTTTATTGCATATCTGCCACTACGTGTCCATTTAACAGTTCTACAACATTTTTGGTCCTTTTCCCATTTTATAACTAGTTTTATTAAAAAATATAATTAAAGGGGTATGCTTTGAATTACATCCTACTAGTAGAACTGCCACGAAAATTGATAATGCTGAAAAATATTCAGAATTAGTGTAGTTACCTTCTTCTTCTCCTTCTAAAGAGTGATGGCACCTTTGAGAGAGAGGAGTTGCTTCTCTCTGTGGTGTTTGTCTGTTCCAGCTTCAGAAGGATGGATTGGCCTGTGCCCTGTGCTTTGGACCAGGTGACCCACTGTGATCCCTTCCAGCTCCCCCATCCTGGAATTCTGGAACCTAGACCAAGTATTAAGAATTGAATTCAATTCCTTGAAAGAATCTTTCAGCAAATGACAGGGTTTGGGGTGGTTTTTTTTAGAATTTTCTGCACTGTAAATCAATGCTACTGCACTGTGCATTAGAGGTGAATTTTCTAACAGTAATTATGTGGTGAAATTGTAAATTTTCACCAGCAAGGTCTTACAGTAATGATTTAAGGGTTATGTTGTTACATCTCACAAAGGCAAGAATTTAGCTGGTGTGGTTTAATCACTATTATCTACCTAAAAATGAGCCAGGTTTGGAAAGTTAGTAAATAATTTGCTTCCATTACAGGTCAGAACAATATTTCAGGCTTAATAATAAACTTGGGATCATTTAGGGTTGTAACAAGCATGTATTTTGAGGGTGTGTGTATGTGGTCTTCACACTGTAATTTTTTATTCTACTTTGTGTTAACAATGTTAAATCTGGAAAAAAAACCCCTGAAAATCATAAAGCAAGTTACTTCCAAAAGTGTTTGAAAGAACACTTAAACCTATACTATACTGGTAACTATGTTAACAGGTTTGCATTCAATTTAGTAAAGCTTTTGGCCTCAGAAAAAAGCTTTTAAAATTCAATAGGAATATCTGAGTAAAAAAAAAAAAAAAAAAGGTGGTTTTAGAGCCAGAACTACAGGAAGGCATCTGTAAGATTGAGAGACGAGAGAGTGAACAAAGCAGTTGTGCTTGGATAGTGTGTGTCTGTTTCTGCTGAACCATCATCTCCTGGTTTTCTTGTTAAACGTGGGATTCCCAGTGCCTGCTGTTCTCCATGATGACTCCTGCAGCACCCTGGGTTTGTTTGCCTGAGCTCTCTAATACAAATACTGGGCTGAATTTCCTTTTTGCTGCTTAAATGTTTCAGATTCATAGTGCAGTAAATATTCTGCCAAACTCAAATTTGTTTTCATGTTTTGGAGACATGGAGTTGGTTTAGTCTAACAGTTGGTTGATGTCCATAACATGTAGAACTCGTGCCAAGTGTGAATTATCTTCCTGGGACAACTTGTTTTCGAGCTGAATTCCGGTTTAGAAACTCCACCTTAAAAGCTGAGCTCTGGAATGTTACACTGTCGGAATGTTATCTTTAGCTTGACTGTGTAGGTGGGACAGAACTTTTCAAACACTGCTTGTGATCTCTTATGTCTTCTTTTTAATTTTTCTAGACTGCTGAATATGTCCCAGAAAAAGTGAAGAAAGCTGAAAAGAAACTAGAAGAAAATCCATATGACCTTGACGCTTGGAGCATTCTCATTCGAGAGGCACAGGTTTAGTGATATAGGATTACATTTCCTTATCTATGGTCCACTCACACTATTTGGTTCTGGAGTAAAATCAGCATATTCATTTACATAAATCATAATATTGTAAATGCTGTTTTGATTTTCAATTTTTAGAATCAGCCTATAGACAAAGCACGGAAGACCTATGAACGCCTTGTTGCCCAGTTCCCCAGTTCTGGCAGATTCTGGAAACTGTACATTGAAGCAGAGGTTAATATTTTTTACATTTTTTTCTTATATAACATTTCATAGGATTTTAAGTTTATATTTTTATAAGCATGAATAAGATAGGCACATAATACCTAGGGGAAAGGGGATTTTAAATATGCCTTGCCTTTATTTTGTAAAATAGGTACAAAGGAATGATTAAAATGAATTCTAAAGTATTGGGTCTTTTATGAGTTGATGATTGTTGCATTATGGAATTGCAACAACATTAAAACTGTTTCAATGGTATTGGAGTGCTTTAGCCTTTTATTTGCTTGTCGTGTCAATTTCTTGCCTCCCGTGTCATTTACTTAGAGGACTTTTTTTTTTATTTACACATACAAACTTATTTGAGTGACTTTCTCTGAATATTTGGTTCTTTTGTTTTTTTTTCTTTTTTTGCTTTCTTAGGAAATTGAGTGTTTCTGTGAACAGTGTTTGCAGGGAGGGTGTGGGGATGGAAGCTAATTGCTGGAATGAAAATGCATTAGCCCAACTCATTAGCTTTTAAAAATCCCAACAAATTGTGATTGTTTCCATAACTGGGTGAGACTTACCACCAAGTGCATTGGTCAGTTGAACTGTCTTTAATGACATGCCATGAAATTCCCTGTCTAATCCTGGGGTGGTGGGGGTGTTCATTTTGGTTTGATTCCTTTTTGCAGCTGTTACTTAATACTAATACACATGTTTTCTGTGGGCACCTTCCAGCTGCACATTTTCCTTGAGGCAGATTTTCTATGTGCTAAACTTCAGGGGTGGGGACCTGTATTCTGTAGATGAAAAATGAGCTCTCTTTTTCTTCCATTTGATGTGAAATTTCATTGCATAGCTCTCATATCTTATTTTACGTTAAATTACGTATCCAGAAATGTCTGGCAGTAAATTTTGAAGATAAGGAAAAATGAGATCGTGAGAATCTAGCTATAATTTTTATATTGCAGTTTACAGTAAGATGCTACAGTGCAAAACAGTGCCATCTAAATTGAATGCTACCAAATTAAATATGTAGAGTTTTCACTATCTTGTTTCCAGCAGTTTGTAGCAGTGGTCAGAATGTTGGTGGTTATTTTATTCACTTTTGGGAGATTGCAAATGGACTAACATACAAATACATGTTTTTCCTTTTTGGACCTTGCAGCCAAATCCATTAGCCTCTTGTACCCTGAAATGTTTGCTACAGGTTCTAGTTTTCAGAATCTAATTAATTTCGTAATTGCATTAAATTACCTGATTTCTGTGCTTTTAAAAAACCTTTATCTTTCCCATGCCTCAAATTTAAGGGTTGAGTAAGGCCATCTCAGAAAGCCAGTACTGTACTGTACCTCCTTCAGCAGAAAGTCCTGTTATCAGTGTGAAGCTTCCTTTCCTAAACCACCTTCAGAGATGAACTGACAGACATCACCTCCCCTAATTTATAATCTAAGAGTATTCAGAAACCTTAACAGTGGCAAAGCTTGCAGCAGTCTGGGGTAGAATTTTTTACCTGTTCCTTCAAGGAGGGCAGATCAGCAGTTACAGGTGCCAGAGAACACGAGGTAGAACTGAGGGAAAGAATTGCCATAACCATCACTAGTTCTTGTGTGTCTGCTTGTTAATACACCTCAAACAATAGAGAAATAGAATATATAGGTATGTTATTCGAAACAATGGAAAAATAGGAACCACAGATTTCTGGTAAAGGTTGCACCTGAAGAGGGTTATATTTGAAAGAAATTTAAGAGGGTAATTTTCAGAAATCTCTCTTTTATCATTAAAATCCCAGTTATGACTTAATCCTCTGGTTACAGTAGCGTATTACAACTGATAAAGTGGCCAATTTACCAGCAAAGCAATATGCTTTTCTGTTTTTCTGTAAGCATGTGTGAGCATATGTAGCTGTAAATTGACATAAGTTATTTCCAAATTCCTCTCTGAAACAACCACGCTCACACAATTGGGCACTGTTGTCAGTGTTGTTTTCAGTTGCATATGATTTGTACAGTGCATCTGGGTGAGTTCAAATAACAATGCCTTACCAAATGTTCTTTTAACACTGTGGTTAAATTAAGACTTCAGGTAATTTTTGAAGGCTGTCTGAGTAGAGGAATTCTGTTCAGGCTTCTTTTACTGCAGCCTTAAGATGTACAAGGAGTATAAGGAAAGTATTTTCCAAAAGTTTTTTTCCTCGGCAGTTTTAGTAGTCTCCTCCTGCTAGAAAGCTTTTCTTGGGCTGTTCAGAAGTATAGAACTTTCTAGCCATGACTTAATAAAATAAACCTGTGGTAGATCTCCAGCACTGCTTTCTATTTACTTCTGCTGCCTCATTATTGAAACCTGAAAATTACAAAGTCTTCAGTCATCTGTTCCCTGCATTTCCTCTGATGTCAAAACAAGTATTTTACTCTTTAGCATGAAAACATTTCCTCTTTGCATCCCAGAAAGACAGAGGAGGAGGGAAGTGGGTGTTTTTTTCTGGCAGATTGTCTTTCACTAGACAATTTTGCCTTCTGAAAGACATAAATCAGAGCTGAATAATGTTACCTAGTTATGGTGTATTGGAAGATGAGCCAGGTTGGGGGTTATGAAGATGGCCTTAAGGAAGAGAAATTAGCCCTTTAATAGCTGTGCTCTCAAAGTTGGCAGAAGTCTTTAAATTCCCCTTTGACTTAACAAATGTGTTCTCCTTAGTCACTTCCAATCTTCAGTAGAAATTGTTGATAAACTATCCGAACAAAAACTGAGTGTGCCAGTCTCTTTTGTAATGTGTAACTTGTAAGTGCAGGCCTTACTGCTGTGATTACATCTTGGTTTTATGACTGTGTTTGTTCAGCTCACTGACTGTTCTGCTTTTTGTGTATGACTGTGTTCCCTAGTGGAATACAGTGGAGAGCAGTGCTCAGCACTCAGTGTATCATCCAGCTCACCACAACTGATACACAGAGCATGCTGAAGTAACCAAATACTTCACATTTAGCCTTTTGTGTGCCAGGCACTGATTTGTGTGCTCCCCTCTCTGCATTGTGACTGGTTAGGTGGTCAGTAGAACATGGAGATTAATTAGGAAGAGCATGCTTTGACAGTTTGTTAATGGGAATGACACTATTAAAGTTGAAATTGATGAAAAAGTTTGGATTCTTGCACTGGTTCTTATTTCTTCTGACCTTCAAAGAATTACAGGACTTAGAAATAATATAAGTGGATGGAACAGCTCCCAGTTCACAACTGTTTTTGGTCATACTATTTGAACATCTAAATAGAGTTTTGGATTTGATAAGTATTTAAACAAGTAAAATATTTAACTTGCTGTCCTGCATCTCTTAAAATTTAGAAAGTGGAACAGTAGTGCTACTCTTCCCAGACTCTTTTTTTTCTTTTAAAGTGACTTAAAGTACATTTCTCTCTTGGTGCCTTTCTTGTAAAAACCTCCTGTCAGAAAACTTGGCTCGATTCATGTGGCAGTGCCTCTGTCACAGTTGTATAAAGGAGTGTCTAAGTCTCAGCCCCACATGTGCCATAATGTTAAATTCATAGATCACACATCTGGACTCTAGCCTGCTCTGCTGATGTGCTGTGTCTCCTTGGGTAAGTTATTTAACCTTTTGCCACTATGAAACAGATACCTACCTACCTCACAGGGTTGTTGTGAGGCTGCTTTAGTGATTAAAGTGCTTTTGGCACCTGCCTAAAAGGTGCTGCAGAAATGTGAAAATAAATCCAATTTAATACCGTATGATCCCCCAGGCCCAGCTGTCTGTTACTATTTCCTTTGTCCCTTTGACTGTTTGAACCATCTTTTAGATACAGAAAGACTTGATAATGCTTTTCATGCTCATGAAGGAACAATTACTTTACCAGTGTCATAAATGCTTCAGTAGTTCTGAAGCAAACATTTGAAGTTGTCATTTTTTTCTCTGCTAGTTTCCTTTGAGAAATCACCAGGCTGAAAATCCTCTTAGGCACATTTATTAAACTGTATTCCCATATTTGCAACATTTTTAAAATAATCTAAGGAATTTTTAGTTCCAGTTACTGTGAATGGAAACTTTTCCTCTAATTGTCCTGAATGCTTCAGGCTAGTTCACACCACACCTTTTATATTTTTTTTATTTGGCATACAGCATTATATCCTGGTCACTTTGAACCGTTTTTAGTAGGGGTTAAAAGGTTGCCATAATTAAAGACATAAAAATCACATCCAGAAGACAGTTGTGACAAGTAGCCCAAGTCTAGAAACAATAAATACAAAGCTGGTAACATGCATGTAAAAGGTTTGGCTGTTAATATGTGGTTTTTTTTGTCTTGCAAATTTTGCAAGTAAGACTCCTGTGTTATTGCTTGTCCTAAAGAAATGCAACCAAATACATTTGTTTAGATGACTTCTATTTCACATGGACACTGAATTTTAAATGTCTTGGTAACAAACCAGATGCTGTATGAGGATTCAGGGGGTGGGACCACAGCTTAGGGTTGATTGTTTTGCATTTCATCATATGCAATACATCAGTATCTTTAATCCATGTAATTCACACTGGTGTGGATACTAGTCAGAATGTATCATTTAACGTACTTGTATATGAAAAATGTAAATAAAACCATTTAGAAAAATGATTGTTTTTGTTTAAAATGTCTGTGTTTCTTCAAAGCATTTTCTTCCCCTGTTTTACTTTAGTCTGGTTACAAATTCAGAAAAGAGAATGTTGTACATATCACCAAAATTATTCTGCTTGGGGGAAAAATGGGAACTGACTTCTGTCAGGGTGAAGTTGGAGTGATCAGAAGTCAAAGTAGAATAGACTTCCTGACTGAGATTCTGTTTAGTGGTACTTTCAACTGAAACTATTGTGTCTGTCACCAGCTGATCTTAGTGAATTTCTTAATGGAAGGCATCCCCATGGTAATCCAATCATCCCCAGTAGCCAGCCACATTTCTCATGGTAAGCTTCTGCTTTGAGAAACTGCTGTACAGGTGCTCTGTACAAATACCCATATTGCACAGTGTTAACTACCTCAGCCTGAGATTTTCAATCTTTTTTACAACTGTATTATTTATGATCTTTCCTTATTCATGTGTGGACTTGTTCCATTCCTGTTAATAAATGTTGTTCTGTCTGTGTGATTATTGTAGACTTGCACTAGAAAGTGAATGCACCTTCTTTCCTGTCTCTTCTGTTCAAAATGTCAATACAGGTGTGTACACCTTGCATAGTTCCCCTGGTCCTACCAGCTGTGTAATATCAGAAAGTTGCCCACATAGTGACATTTGTAGTTTGAGAAGATGCACGTGGTACAACACTAGTGGGTTTCTTCATAATTCTGTTTCCTGTATTTGATCATTGAAAATGACATGGGGAAGTTTTAGGAAATTTTTGAAGTGGAAGCGATGCCTAATGAAGAGATTACTCTGAACCCTCTTCTCTAGTGTGTTGCTGTTTACACTTGAATAAACACAAACTACTTCCTGTTCTGTTGTATTCTTTCCATGTGGGGTGACAGAAATATATCCCTGTTAGACATGTTAGCTCTGTACTCTTGTTCACAACACTTCTGAAGTCTCACTTTCAAATGTAACAAGGACAGTGAAAACATATTCTCATTGTGTGCCTTCTTTTGTTGAAGTCATTTGTTGATTCTTCGTTGATATTTTGAGGGGGGAATCTGTGTGTCAGGTCAGCCATAAACTTTGGCTTCGTATGTCTGAACCTGAAGGAAACAGAAGTAAAAACAGAGGTTTCTTGTGTCCCCTGTATTTGCTGTGGATTGGTTCTCCATCTGCTTGGGAGAGGGAAACTATAATTGTAATTTCTGGTTCTTTTCTACGTCTCTTCCACCTGCCAGCTCTTTGAGTTTCCTGATGTTCTTTATTCAGATTTTGAGAAGCATGATAGTTGAGAGAACACTTTGCATTAAACTTTCTCTGCTAGTGCTACTACATAAAATAATATGTGACTGTTTGCTGCAGAACGTCTTTACAGACTGTGAGAAGGCTTTGAGTCATGACTGGGATGAAATCCAGTGACTTTTCTTAGCTGGAAGGTCTGTGGAAGCAAGCCCTTCCCCATGGCATTCCTGTGTTCTGTTAGTACCAGTGCTCTTCTTTTACAGGTGTGCATTGGGTTCTCCCCTCATTTTTCTCTTGATTTTTCTCACCAGTGGCTTCAGTGTGATGGTGCTGCATATCCAGTGACAGTTTTGGACTTGTGCAATGGCATGTTGTGTATCTGGCATCCTTTGACTTTTTTTTATTTCTTACATAAAACAATTTAAAAGTGAAAAGAAGGAATATGCACTGGTCCATAACTGTCTAACATTGCACAGGTAGCATTTGCTTTGTGCACATTATATACATGTAGTTAGCTGCACATGAGGAAATCTTACAGTAATTTGAATCTGATCTGTGTTAGGGTTTAGCTGGTTTGGTAATGACAAATATCCCTGTACAAAAGCATGGAAGTATTTCCAGGGTTCATTGGAACATTGTAAATGCTCCATTTTGAGGGTAGCCAGATAAGTAGAAAGGTTTCTTTTTCAATTGAATTTGCACACAGTTTTCAGGAATAACTTTTCCAGAGTGGAGTTCTGTTGCATCTTGAGACAGGACTGTTGAATAGACCTCGCTGTTAACCTGGAGTGTGAACAGCTGGGCTGTCTCTGTTCCCTTAAAAGCAGATTGGACAAGGCCTGTGCATTAATCTTACTTTGCACCACTTCCAGTGGGCACACACTGCTGCTCTCTTGGCAGGTGCTGTGACCAGTGCTCTTGTAGAGTGCTGGGCTCAAAGCTTGGAGAGCTTTAAGGAGAAGAGTCAGTATGCTGAGGGTGTGTGGTAACTTTACTCCTGCTTTCACCCTGCCTCTGAGGTTCACCAAAACTGCTTGTACATATGTTTAAATGACATCATTTTTATCCTTAATTCAAACTATTCCTCTAAATCTGCTGATTTGAAAAGTTTAGTATTGTAATGGAGGATCAAGTGTCTTACCTCCAATTCTGGTAATTTATCTGGATGAAATTAGAGATTCTAATGAGGACAACATACTCTGTTCAGTTCACCATGGTTTTGCATTAGTGCTTGAAATGGACAGTCAGAAACTAGGACAAGAAACTGCTGTACATTCTTGCTATAAACAATCTGATACTTCTGTATTGGTTTTTGTGAGAATTAATACATTGCTTAAAATACATTTCAGGTCTTGCATTTGGACTAAGATAGTGTCTAGTTGTTCAGTTGGTAGTATTTTCTATGTCCAGACTGCAACAAAGTCAATTTCCTTCAGCTGTTGTTCACCCTTGAAGTGTAGGTTTTCAAACACAGTTTTTACTATTTAAACAAAATAAAAATGAACTCTCAGTTTGAACTTTAGATTTGCAAAAGTGGGGTGGCAGATGTGACATGCTGTCCTGCAGATAAAACATGTGAGCTAACTTCATTGTGTTCAGAGGAACTGCATTTAAACATCAAACTATGTTTAAAACATTCTCTTTAATTTAGGATTTTGATTATTTTCATTTTTATGGTTAAATGAAGACTTACTATAGGTTCTATGCCTGTGGATTCCTCAGGAATCTCTCAGACTGTGTATGTGCATCTGTGTTCATTTGTGTATATTTGTTTAGATAATAAGGTCACACAGCATAAATAATTCTCTTTTTGAATCATAGAGTAGAAATAGGAGTGGGTGAGCTAATCAGTGCAAATTGTCTACAGGTAATTTACTCAGGCTGCGTGAAAGTTTATCGATACTTAGAAGATTAATGAATGTAGAATATATTCAGAATTTCAGTGAAAAGGATTTTATTATCTGCACCTTCAGTCTGAGTGCAAAAACATGACTTGGTGCTGTATGTAAAGGAGTGGGAAGACAGAGCTGGATTTCCTCTTGATTTTTGTTGTCTTGAACCCAGTAGTGGCCTGCCTTTTCTCCATTCCTACCTACCCACACCAGTACTGTTTTGGTGTGTTGTTATGGGCAGATGCAGGAGTGTATTCACTGTAAGAGTTGTGAGCTCTCAGGATTTGCTGGGGGCCGTATCTTTCAACTTGTGCTTGCAGTTCATCTTTCAGATGACCAGGAGGCCTTGGCAAGAAGCTGTCATTGCACAGCCCAGACATGTTCCTTCAGTGCCAGAATTGCACCTTTTCAGATGGGGCAGCAAGGGGACTGGGTAGGGAGATTCCCTAGTAATGACATGGAACTGCTGATTTGACCTAAAAAATAGATCTCAAACTAATCCCATGACAAGCTTGTTAACATTGTAATTACTGCAGAAGAAACCTGGTGCTCTTGCTATCTCTGAATTATGTTCATGCAGTTCAGTAGCTGCTGCTTAGTAATGGCATTGCATTTGTAAAGTGTGCAAGCACATTTAAAAGCTTGTGATGGGCACTATGTCATAGAAACAGTTCTGAATTATTTTCTTTTAAACTTTCCCTGAAATATAATTTAGTTAGTATCTATAGGTGACTCTTCCCTATTGTATCACAGATACTTAGAAGATTGCATTACAGCATGCAGGAGCTTGAGGTACAAGCAGCCTTGCTGTTGTTAATACAGCAGGGGCTAGCTAGAATGATGATAATTTCATATATGTAGGCTTGCAGGTATTTCAAGGTGTTAAGCTTTTCTAATATACAGTTAATACCAGTTGAAGATGAGTGACAGTAAATAAGTTTACAAAAACTTGCTTTGGTAACACATTTCGTTTTGGAAGCTTAGCTTGGAGTTTCCCTTCCACCAGCTATGTCAGTTGACCCCTTCCCAAGATTTTCCATGGCATTGCAGTAATTAATAGTTTTAGTTACAAGCAGTGTGCTTTGGAAGTGTCCCTGCACACCCTGACAGTGCTCACAGGTTGATACATGGAGAAACATTTCCTTCATACCAGATCAGAGCAGCAGGCCCTACACTGAGAGCCTTAGTCTAGCAGGTTTCATTTCACTGGGGGAGTTTTATCATTCTGGTCCTGACTGACTGTGGCTTTGGGAAATTTAAATTCTGCCTAATTGCAGGATTGTGCAGGATAGGTACTCCATGTGGTGGGGGCTGATAGTTGGATAAAAAGTGACAAGGAGAAAGTACAGCTCATTTATCATAAAGAATGTAAAATTCAAATGGACTGGTTGTAAATAGACAGGGATAAACGTTTAAAAGCACACATAGGAATCCTGGGAAACCTTACTAGCTATTTAAGGTTTTCCTTGTAAAAATACACTTTTAAAGTAGTCCCAGATGCATGATGTAACCCAGAGAAGTGCATGCAGTGGGTGCAAGCTGAATAGAGAGCAGGGTCTCCATCCCTACTCCACCCCCTAAGAAAGAAATTCCTGCCCTGGTACCTTACTTGCCCACCAGTTACCATTCCCCAGGGAAATGGTAGCAATAAATTTAGCTGGACTGAAATTCTGCACAGGACTTGAGCAGGATGGGCAAGCACCTCAGAATATTCCACAGTATTTGTTCTTGATAAAATATCAGTGCTTGTAAACCTGAGCAGGAAACAGACTCTATGATGTGTTGTTAAAGGCTAAAACTTGAAGTTCTCCCATGTAAGATCTGACTAAACTTAACTCAGGCCTCACTTTTTTGGGGGGGGAATTCAATTTCAGATTGATAAGCAAAAGCACATGCTTTTTGTATGTGTACAGGATGGGTATTAAAAGGGAAGTACTGTGGAACTTTAAAATTAGCTGACAAACTTGAATTCAGGAATATTTTTCTGGTACTAAGCAAATGGAGGTAAGTTTGGTGCTAGTAGTCTTAGCTGTTAAAAAAACCTACTGTTGCATTATCAGCCACTTACAAAAGAAAAGAGGCACAAAGTTAGATAAAACATTTATTTGTCATTTTACTGATGTTCCCAGAATTTGGGTTTACCCCTAGAAAAATTGTGAATAAGGTCAGCTGTGGGGTTTTTTTGATTTGCCAGTGAGAAAAGTACTGGTGTTTGCAGATAATTCTGGTTGATCTTCTGTCTGAGTCAGATGGACCCTGCACTGAGGAAGTTTCAGTAGACTTGTAGCAGTCTCATTTCTGCACAAGCTTCACAGTCAAACATTTTTTCCCTGCTCTTGGAGTGCACCTGTGTGCCTCTAATGCCCAGAAATGTTGAGCAGCTGCTGAGTTGCTGCAGCTGCTTGAACCCTGTGGTAGTACCTGTGTTTGCCTCCCAGGCTAGCCAAGTTGCTATAACTGTCCAGAAAAGGCTGGTTTTCACCTGTGAGCAGAGATTTCTGCTGCAGTCAATACTGGAGGCCAGTTCTCCTCTCAAGTGCTGGCTGACTCAGTCAGTCACAGAGGTTTTGTAGTGGTGTTTCACCGTGTTGCTGAGCCTTCAGAGTGGATTTTTTAAGCCTGCTGTGTCACCACCACGACGTGTTCCCAAACCAAACCGAGCGCTATTGCCAAGCACCGTTCTCTTCCAAAGCTGGGCTAAAGTTTGGACATGGGGAGATCCACACCTTTTCTTGGGAGCCTTGGCTGCCTTGCTGGGAGCTGCACCTTCTCAATTTAGAGGGTTTACATTATTGTTTTGGTACCAGGTCTCTGTTTTGTACTTAGAAAAATACTTTCTGCCAGTGCTGGAGGTTATCAGTTAAGGTGCTGTGTTAGTTTGCTGTCACTTTTAACAGAGGGCTGTGGTATTATGGTGGGCTTGGTGTTTTTATATCAAACATGCTCTTGGCATCCTAGCTTAAAGCAGCAAAATAGAAGAAAAAAGAGCTATCTTAGGATTTCTGAGATCTGTCATGTGCTTCTATGCAAATTAAATTGGCTGGGAGCCTACATACTGTTTTTAACACTATGCTTTAATTTTCTTTTTGCAGGCATTTGCAGCATTCTGTAATGCAAGTGCTGTCTGAATGTATTCTGTATTTACATAATAATGCATCTAGGAGTCAAAGCCAGGTCCTGACTGTATGAATCAAATAAATAATTGCCTGCTGTCCATCTGCTGAAGAGGCTCTTTTCTGCAGAAAGTTTTAGAACATTTTACCATGGGCTTCTGAATGATCAGTTATAGCAGAAAAGACCCAAAATTCTTGGTTAGAAGGGTAGGGGAGGGAAGTATCAAACTGAGCAAATGTCTGTTCCTTCTGATGTGTCTCATTTTGCATGGCCAGCACTTGGTGGTGATGGGGTGCAGAAGAAAACACACTTTTCCCTGTGAAAAGCAACAAAGAAATTACATTATTAGTACCAAACAGGGCTTTACTGCAAAGAAGCTGTAATTGTAGAGAATGTTCTCCAGCAAGGGGGGCAGAACTGCCAGCAGTATTTATTTGTTGTGTCCAGATGTCTGTAAAAGTAGCACATTTCTGGTCAATAAGCAGGTGTTCTTTCTAGCATATGGGTCAAGGCTAACCTTTCTTTGGCAAGGCTGTGGGGTTTACCTGTGCCAGTTTCTTTTCATGACTCCAAAGTCAGAATCTTTAGCTTAAATACTAGTCACCCTAACTCCTGGTATTTCTTCCCAATATACTGAGAGGGGGGATAGGTGGGAGGAAACTGGGAGGTCAGTTGTGTTCCATCTCTTAGAAGTGCAGCTGTCTTAAATGGGTTTTAATCCTGTAATTCTGGTAGCACAGAGTGTACAGACAAAAGCCCACAAACAAACAGGACCCAACCTCACATCAAGTGTTAGTCATAGTCTAAAATTTACATAGTCTGTAAAAAAAATTTACATAGTCTGTAAAATTCAAAGATTTCAGTGTAGAGCTAACCCCTCTCACCTTTCAGTGACAGTGTCACATTTCATTTCTAAAGCATGGGAGTGTGTGATCTGTAGTTTTATTTTTCAATTTCAGTGCATCTCTATCTAGCCAGTTATTCAAGTGTGAAGTCACTTATTAAGTTATCTAAGCACTAACATGAGCTCACAGATTTAAAAGTAGCTCTACAAATATTTTTGTCTTGATCCTGTTTTTTGAATAAAGGGACTATTCCCATGGATGGAAGTTCAGTGGGCTTAGCTTTAACCTTTGAGGTCATGAAGCTGAAATTTAGGGAAGGAGAAGAGGAACCCACTTTAAAAAACTCTACTTGTACAGTGTTTAAGGGGAAAGGCAGTATAGCATTTAAATATTCTAGAAACTTGAGGGGTTTGTAATACAAGCAGTCTCATTAGCTAGGATAGTAATTACACTCAAATTCAACTATTCTGGAAAGAGTGTCCAGAGTAGTTATGCAGAACCTATCCAGAAAAAGATTTTGGATCAAGTTTTTACTGAAAAGATTTGCATTGTTTGTGTGGTTTCAGTTTAGGTTGTTGGTGATCAGTCCAGATCTGGTAACTAGATCTTGAGGAAACCCTGCAGTAAAACTCCTATCTTAAGGGAAACTATTTTACCACTGAATGCTATTTTTATAGTGAATTCTGTTTTCTCTTCATGGCCAGAAGACAGAAATCTGGGTGTTTAATCTGCTGTGATTGACTCTTCAGATAGAGTCTTTCCTTTTCTAATATTAATTTAATATTATAGATGAGATTTCTCAGTAACTATGATTAAGAATATGCATCCTCAGAAAAGACATTGGGGAATTTTCCTTGATTTCTGATAGGCCTGTGAAAGATTTTTGATGAGGGCAGTTGCCTATATTAGAAAAATAATTTCCCTGAACTTCAGCAGGAATACTTCATTAATGTAAACCAAAAGCAACTCAGTCATCATCTGAGGCAGATTATTATCCTAGTTGGGTAAATGATTGACATAATCATGTTTCTTAATGATTTCATAGGAAATCCATGGCAAAGCCAGGAACCACATCCCTTCCTTTAAAGGTTCTTTTCATAGCACTGCAGTTGAAGTGTGCTTGGTCTGGGTTTAGTGGGTCACCTTTGGTAGGGTTTATTTTGTAGTGCAGTTTA
Organism: Trochalopteron elliotii; assembly: GCA_024734555.1. NCBI lineage: Eukaryota > Metazoa > Chordata > Aves > Passeriformes > Leiothrichidae > Trochalopteron > Trochalopteron elliotii. The sequence continues at coordinate 1,201,376 of JANPWX010000057.1, forward strand.
CAATATACAGTGTCTTGTCAGCTGCAAATCGATGCTGGGATCCAGTCACAGAGAATTATTTGCACCTGAGCATTATTCTGCACTATAACTTGGAGTTTTCTGATTTATGGTTCCCTGTGATGAGACAGCTAGCTTGTGTGGTCAGACATGGGAGCCCTCAGGCACTTTTGGAGGCTGAGGATCAGTGTTATGGGTTTGAGAACCATTCTCTGAGCCATTTCTGCTACAAATTATTGGAAATTTGCTCTTTATGTTCTAAGAACAGAGGCAAAATATTAAGAACAATTTATTCTCTGCTAATGGGCCAAGCTGGTCTTGTGCTGTTACAAGAGTAAGAAGATGATGCTGTATGATACAATTACATCTTCTAGTACCATTTTTTACTCTTTACCTGTATTTCTTTTCCTTGGGAGAATTGGTTGGCTTCACTGGGGAGGGCCTTTATGAGACCAGTTCCGTGCTAGAAAATGTGACCCATTAATGCATGGCCACTGGATGAATTTGACCACTGAAAAGGGCAGCAGTTCTTTCTGGTCTTAAGATATTTTCATTTGGGCTGTCAGCCCTTTTTGCTAAGTCACTGTGGAGGCTGCCTTACAGATGTAAAGCTTTTACAAATTTTGATATTCAAGGATCTCTTTAAGAAGTAAGATCTCTTTAAAATTGTAAATTGCTCAGGTGTACTTTTGACAGAATGAACAGAGATTTCTTCCATAAAAATGATAATTATTTGATACCCATATTTTACTAAAAAATTCTCAAATACTATTATTGACAGTTTGGAAAAAATATGCTTGTCAAAGTTACTCTTTTCTGCCCTTCTATGCAAACCCTTTTCTTCTGAAAAGAATGTGTCAAAACTGTAGGCATGTGATGAGTATAGTGAGAAATTATAAATCTATAAACCTAATGGGGAACTCAGTTCACCCTCAAACACCCCATTTTCCTCTGCTATAACCTCAAATGACATAGTAAACTCTCACTTTTTTAAAGAATTTGAGGCTAGCAAAATGAAAGCAGGAATGATTTTTTTAAATAGCTGTACATTACTGTAATGAACACTGATTTCTGATAGACATGAAAAAACATGATGATTTCAAATTAAGAGTCTTAATAAATTAAATCTTAAGTCAGAGCCTTGTAAGGTGTGAGATCTGTGTAGTGGAATAATTGGCTTTTTTCCCCCCTAGGTGGGGATGCCTGACATACCCTTTATTCCATGTAATCTGTTGTACTGGTCTGATCCCTGCCTAGTTTTTAGGTCTGAGTGTTGCAAGGAATTTCCAGTTTGGATGATGGGGTAGAGCCTGTGGCACTGGCAGACTGCAGTAGGTCTGTGCTCCTCAGATAATAGGCACTGGTGCCTGTTATCTTATTAAATCAGCTGGAAAAAGCATTAGAGGAGAGCCTGTGTCCAATTCCATTGGCCCTGCTGAGGGACTGTTCTCTTCTGAAAAGCAGTTGAAGTAGACAAATGGTGTATTTTGTCTGGTTTTACAAATTAGGAATCTCTAGCCCAGTGAGATGGGCCAAATACCTTGGCTTTAGCTTCCCTCTTAATGTAACTTTTTAACTTCAGTGATCTGGCCAACAGATAAGACTGCAAATCTTTAATTTATCTCAGTGCATTTTGTCGTGTTAGAGATTATTTTGCAATCCGTGGGTGCTGTATGTGCTTTTGAGTCCTATAATTCAAGAGTTAAATGATAAAAAATTAATTCTAGGAGGAAAATCACTGCTGCTTTGCATACTTCCTAAGAACCACGAGGGATCCCAGTAGATCTGGGAATGTTAGCTATCCAAAAACACATCCTGGAACATCCCACTGCTTCTGTAAAGTACAAAAGACATTGAGAAAGGAATGAGAAGCACAAAGTGAACTAAAGCACATAGGAAAAACCAAAATGCCAAAGTTGGGAAGGAAGCAAGTTTGCAGGGGTGTGAACGTGGTGGGGTGGTGTTTTCTGCTGTGGCTTAAAGGGGGTGTGAAATTGAAGAGGAAATTACAAGCCATGAGGCATGTTGAAAATTGACTTTTCATTAAAATGAGATTGAGAATCTGGTTATGAAGTAGAATGTGGCTAGAACATAGTGGGTGCTTAGCATTTGTAAATTACTTCATACAGCTAATATTACATTCCATTTCATCATGGGCACATTGCCTAAATAAAATGGTGATGGTTTTCCCGGGTTGGAGAATATATTAAAGAGTTGGTAGATAAAGAGCAAGGAAAAAAAGCTGGCGGTGCTTATGTGTGCTGTGTATCTGGAGCTTCATCAAAGAACAGCCAGTTCAGTAGATTCACAGGAAAAGAAAACTTAGACATGGAGCAGTTCTCCTCTTCACCCCCAATTCCTGGGCAATTTTTAAATGTCAGAGCTGTGGGGTGGTAAAGTAACACTGTCTGTCTTTTTGTTTTGAAGAGCATAGAATGTGCTTTTCATCATGACTTGAAAGGGCTGCTTTTGCAGCTTCACTTCACTGCTAGTCCATGAGAGATGTCTGCAATCATGGGCTCAGGTAGTCAGGAAGAATAGCAGTGCAAGTAATAACTGGTGGCTTTGGTGTTTAAGTGTAACTGCAAACCAGGGTGGGGAGTGTGTTTGGGGTTTTTTTAATGAAAGTGTGTTCTGGAAAGAAAGAAAGACTCCAAAGCAGAATGAGAAGAGATAGCTTCAGTAGAATGCTGTAGATAGGAAGAAAGAGAAAAGATACATGAGAAATTGCTTTTTTTAATAATCAGATTAAAAACAAAAGAGATGTATTTGATGTCCAGAATAAATGAAACAGGGAACGAATCAGTTATTGCAATTCAGAATGATTCTCCAATCAGAAACATCACTGAAGAGTTTTGTCACCACAGGAGGTTTTTTTAAGCTGCCTATAAATAAATATTTCTCTGTACACCCTCTGTCTAGTCTCATGAGAGTGGTGCCTGGAAACTCTGCATTCTTTACAAAATATTAACACAAAGGAAGGCCCTCCCTGCAAGACAGCATTCTTTGCAAGGGGGTAGAGGCAGATGCTACTCCTGCAGATTTGTTTGTGAAAATTAATCAAATTGCACTATGGTGTAAACAGAAGCATAATTGCTATTTTTAGTCACTCTGTCTCTGAGTTCTTATTTGTTAGTGAAGTGTTTGTTCTTTATACTAGAGCAGGTATTTAGGAAATAGATGGGGTAGGTAGTTCTTTTATATTCCAAACTATATTATTAGTAGCAAAGTTAATTTACTGCAATGCACTAATCCTTCATCACTTCTAGATCAATGTTTACTGTAAGTAACAAGAGAGGTTGTCCATATTCTCAGACCTTGTGGTACTGCACTTTTGGAATGCAGTTTGCTCATACCTAAGCATTTTCTATTCAAGTATTTGTATGGATTGATTCTTTTCCTGATGCACCTGAAAATTAAAGGTACTTGGTCTTTCAGTCTAGTAGATTAAATAAAAAGACATCTTCCAGTGGCAGAATTTTAAAATTTGTAATTGTTTACATAATTTTTCTAATTAAGGATGACTCTTGACACTGTTTAACTGGGGAATGTCACTCTGTCTGCAGAGGGGCATTTCACAAGTTCTTCTCTTGCACCCTTTTCCAAAGCCCTCTGCTCTGAGCTGCTCCCTCTCCCCCCTCAGGCTGGTGTAGCTGGGTTCCTTTCTCTCCCAGACTTCCAGATAAATCTAGTTTTATGTTTGCAGTTTCAGAAATAGCCTTTTCAAGCCTTCAGTCTAATTTTTGCAGTTAGTCAGTGAGGGAGATGTTCAGGCAGAGATTCTCCAGGCTGCTGCCTCTGGGAGGAGAGATGTTTAGTAGAGTGTGTTTACTCAATATGCTTTGGTTAATTGTTTCTGAAGCCTGTAAAGGCTTGGGGTGATGAGGCTCTAATGACAATTTTCAAGAAGTTCAGAGAGTGAGGAGCAGTGTTGTATGTTACTGCCCATTCATGCTGTGGCTCTCTGTCTCTGCCACTGCCCTGTCTCCATTTCCTGCTGCCAATTACCTCCTTATGAAAATTGCTGCCCTTCATTTCCTAATTAGCATTTTTCCTGTAGACATGACCACCTTTTTCTGTTGAAAATGTAATATGGCTCAGAATTTTGCTATTAAAAGTCAGCTTTCTCACTGTCTCTTCAGTAAGTGCCCGTTCAACTACTTTTTAGTGCAGGATATTACCTGGTAATTGGATTTACAGAACTGCAGCTTTGTTTCATTAGCAGAGCCAGTATTCTCAGTTACGGTAAAAGTTTTTTATTCTTAAATACTGTGAACAAATTGAAAGTGTATCTAACTATAAATACAGTTTATGTGACACCTCAAAGATGATGAGGATCAGGAGGCTGGTGCAACACTGGGACAGGCTTCCCAGAGAGGTGGTCAATGCCCAGGGCCTGGTGGAGTTTAAGTGTCCTTTGGACAGTGCCCTTCAGAAGATACTTGAGCCTTTTGTCAGCCTTGAAGTGGGACTGGGTGATCAGGGTAGATTCCTTCCAACTGAAATATTCTTATGTTTCTTCAGAAGCAGATTGCAAAATAGTGGGGTTTTTCCCCCCTCTGCCATTACAGCTATTTTTTGGCAGCTGTGAGTGAATCCTGTTTTTCACATGATATAGTTAGTGGAAATACATGACTTTTAAATTTTGATGCCATGGTTCTGGAAGCTCTAGAAATAGTCCTTGTAAATAGTAGTTAGAGGCATTTAATTTAGAATAATTTTAAGGAACTTTTCAAATCCCATTTTATGGCAGACTTTGAAATTTAAACATATAACCAGGTGAATGTGAAAAATTACAGTTCTGTATGAAAATATGTAGAATCTCATCTTGCTGCCTTTTGAGAAAATGAGTTTTCCCATGGTCAGTGTACTCTATCTCTTCCTTGCAGGCTTTACTAATAGCAAGATAAAAGCTGTATTTTCACAGGGAATATTAAAACTCTGAATGAAGACAGCAGAAATACCTAATAATTCAAGCCTTATCTGGTACAAATTGCAGCAAAACAATATATTACAGAAATTGCATCTGCAATCACATGCTGATGTTTTTAAATAAAGGATTTGGAATACCTGGCACAAATGAAATACAGGCTTTGTTCAGCATGCAAAGAATAAGTTTTGCATCCAGTTATTTAGACAGTGATAGTCCAGCCTCCTTGGGTTACTGACCACGGGGAAGTGCAGTGCCAGCCCTGCCTTTTCCAGCATTTCATGTGCCTGAGCAGAGCTTGGGTTGCTGTTTGCACAGGCCATTGCTGCTCCCTGTCCTGTTTGTCACGTGCAGTGCTCACACAATTAATTAGTCCCTGACTGGCAGCCTCAGCAAACAGCAAAAGGCTGAATGTGCTGGAGATGGGACAGAGAATGTGCATGTCCATCCTTTCAGAGATGCCATTCCTTTGAGGTGGTCTGAGCACTTTGAACTGCTGTGGTCCCTAGCCTGTACTTTGGAAACAGAGAAATGTGAATGTGTTTTGTTACATCCACAGTTCTATATTGCTAGAGACCCAAACTGCAGCCCAAATTGCTGTGCTTGACAGTGGGGAGTTGATTATTTCACCCTAACAGTCAAGATGTAAAAAAAAAAAAAAAAAGCCAAATGGTCAACACAATGATGATAATTCAGTGATGATAAATTCTGTGTAGTCAGATTTTATTTTTAAAATGTTAATTTTATTTATCTAATACCCAGTCATGTCAATAAATATAAGTCTTTCACAATGAGGTCCCTTCAGTTAACAAACAAAAGCAATATTTCCAAATGCATATATTTAGACTCTGGTTGTAATTTTGTACTGTGAGACAGATTATGTGCATCCATTAAAAACAAAAAAACCCAAACATTGAGGATGGTCCAGGGCTTTTAGTGTTTGTAACAAAACCAGATTTTAGGAAAATCCTCAGAAAGGTAACACGTATGTAGCTGTGGTGTTTCTTTCTCTCCCAGTTTGTCCCTCATCAGCTGCTGCAGTCTCAGGGGTGCAGAGTGTTTCTCTTCAGGTCCAAAAGAAGTAAAAAAAAACTTGGAGAGTAGTGCAGGGGCAGTGGGGGCAGTAAAGAGAGCAAGGGGGTGCACCTCACCAAGGGGAGAGATGGGGGCTGTGAATAAGGGAACATCAGATTTTCTGCTGGAGAAAATATTTTTTCCCCTGGAAAATAACGATAGAAAGAAAATTGAGTTGGGATATAGAAATAAACCATGCTAGTCCTTAATTATCACATACTAACTGTGTTTCCTTAGGAGCTTGATGGAAAGCTGAAAAGGTTAAAATAAACCAGGATGCATTTAGGCTTGTGTTGCATGGGGGTTGCCAGACAACTAGAACTAGTATTAAGTCTCTGGATTAGTAAAATCACTTGCCTTGCATAATCATAAATGATTCATGTGTCTTGTAAAAGTCTGTTTAAAAGGGTGAAGTGCTGTGTAATTTATGGATTAAGTTTTGCCCTTCAGTGTTTGTGAAGCTTGTTATAGAGAATTACACTGTGTGTTCTGGAAAGAAATTTGACTTGTATTACAAATTCATATTCTACAAAGATAATACAGTACTGGCTTAAATTTCTTACTGGAGCATCAAATCTAAAGTTACTCTTCTAGCAAAGCAGGTGGAATTTTTCCTTGTCACAGGCAGAGGAAGGCAGGTTCAGGTGTGTTGTGCTACAGGAATATCCAAGCATAGCTGGTCAGACTGGGTGGGCTTTGTGTAGTCTTCAAGGGTGGAGAGGAGACACTCATTGCATGGATTTTACTTTGGAATGAGGGTATCCCTCAGCAGATTGAGTAGGAGGTGGATTTGTGGTGGAGCCACTCCTGTGTGTCAGCCTGTGAGGGTTAGACCTGCCCCTTGAATTAAAGCAGTCAGAATAGGAATCCTGGCAGCCTTAGGAACTGGAGGATAAGCTGCTGTAAATATCTTTATAATTGACTTTATGTTTGTCTTTTATGGACAAAATGACAGTATTGATGTCAGCTCTTTAACGCTTTCCCACATCTCATCACTGACTGTTGCAGTGTCTGTCACAGGAAAACCAGGAAATGTGTGATGGTGGGCCCTGGAGGCAGCACCTGCCCTGGCTGGGGTGGCCTTGCCCTGAGCCAGGGCTGCCAGAGTTGTTTTCTTGGGAGTGGTGAGCCAGGAACTGCAAACAGATTCCTGCAGGAGAGATGCTTTTCCATTGAGAGACCCAGTAAGCCTTGGCCAATATTGCTTTGCTTTTCTTTCTAAACAAATCCTTCTGCTTGCCAACCTCCTAACTTCACTATTACCAAGATTTCTGGATTTTTAGATACCAGACCACTTGTGTGGATTTAACAAATGCAGAACGCTGACTTGTAGTCCAGATGTGGTCGGCAGCTTTTCATATATATGATAATCACATAGAAAATATTTTGCTTTGAGTCATAACACATGCAAATAGAAAATAGACCTTCTTTTCTTAGCAAAGTAGTTTTCTTTTCAAGGTCTTTGGTTCTGGAAAGGGCATGCAGTCTAATTGATACGTATTCCTTGTGCTCCATGCTTTGATGTTGCCTGGTGACTGTGCTGCCAGGAGCTACTCAACTTGCTGACACTGTTTACCTGGCTGCACCTGGGAGGCAAACTCATTTTTTGCCCTGTCTGCTTACAGCTTTTTGTTCTGAGCTCTGAAAAATTATTTTTCATCTTGTTACTGAATAACTAGAGGATGATGCCTTTTGTCAGTGGGAAGGCCATGAATTAATTATTTGATTTTAATAAAAGCATACTATTTCCTATCTCACTCTGTTTTAAAAAGAAAATTAATCCTGCATATCTTGTTGGAGGTTTTACTTGAGTTAAGTATGAGGGAAAGAAGGTGCAGGTAGCTATCCTGTGTGCTAAGACATGGAAACCAAGATTCATTTGTTCTTTCTCACTCAGCCAAGGATAGCAGGAGATTTCATGGAGTGGTAGGCATAGACTGAGAGCTTTGTCTCTTCAGTAAATCCTTTTCATATTATAAGACATGCTGGGGGACCTGGAAAATTACTGTCAAAAATGGTGAAGTAAAAATGTCTGGCTTTGTGGTTTTTGGGGTTTTTTTTTGACTCTGCAAGACACAGTTAGGTTTACCTTCCTGCCATCCTGGACTGTGTGGAATTCTTTCGACCTGGGTGGGATACTGCTCCAGTTCATGTATGGTACAGACACAAGGGTCCAGTCTGTCTTGTGTGCCAATAAAGGGGGTTTTTTTCAATATTACTTCAATTCTCTCATTTTTAGCTGATCTTTTTTTGGGAGTGAGAGAAATGGGAATGGCTCTTGTAAGCCTCTCAGGCCCGGGGTGTTGCAGAAGTAGAGATGCTCAGGAAACAGGAGGTGGGGTGTTCTTATTTTAGATCTCCTGCACTCAGTGTCTCCTGATGCATCCATTAAAAACTCTGCTGTGCTTTGGAGTGGGAGTGATGGAAAATGAAACAATGAATGCCTGGTGCAAAGGGTGCTGTTTGCTGCCTACACCGTGCTCCTCGGGGGAATGGAGAGGTGCTTGTGTTTCACACCACAACAAAGGCTGGGGATCCTCTTAAGTAAACAAAGAGCAGTGAGATTTAAAAGGGGAGTTTGATGCTTTACAGAAATGCCACACAGCATAACAAATCCTTATTTCATTAAAGGTGCTTTATTTCAGGGCGTCTCTTAAGGGCATTGTTGATTTTCCTTGTGTCATCAGGGTGTGTCTGTCGAGATTGCCTAGCGTGCTGCCATAGCTGGAGCTAACAAACACCACTCTGCCCTCCTCATCCTTCTCGTGCTTTCCATTGTCCTGTCTGAAAGCCAGCCTGTTAGCTGGGCTCTGACTTTCACCCCCTGCCCGTGTGGTGTGTCTGTGAATGAATGAAACTGCTGCTGGCATGTGAGTGTGCTTTGGGCCCTCCTCCGAGGGAGCACCAGGCCTGGGGCAGCTGTGGAAAAGCAGATTCTCCATGGTTATTATTCCCTTGTTCAGCATCAGCACATTGGAGCAGAGTGCACTTTGAGAAATTACTATTCGAGTATAATACATTTATTAGCCTAGTAGTTTTGTAAATACAGTATTTTACCCTTAATTTACTCAATCTTGGTGTAGAAGCTCTGGTACCTAAATCTGTATCTGCACTGAAGGCAGCAGGCTCCTTGAAATAAAAGGCTAAGTCTGGGTGTTCAAACCAAAAAGCAAAATTGCCTACTGGTTACCTGCATTTTGGAATTGTAGAATTAAAAATAAAAATAAAAAAGCTGCTAATTTTGCAACAAAGTACATGAGTTTTGTATGTTTAATTATATTTTCACAACGTTATGTGTTGTTTTGGTATAATTAGTTCAGGCAGACAAAGTACAAGTGCTATAGTACTATATGAAGAATATATTCCTACTATTCTAAAGTAGTTTCTTAAGTGATTTGTTTTTTTTCTGCTTCCCTGTAGATTAAAGCAAAAAATTATGACAAAGTGGAAAAGGTGAGTCATATTAATATATGTAATATATCTCTAGAGCAAGAATTGAGTACATTGTGATTGGACTAAATCAGATTGAAAAAATGCTGTAGCTGTCATTGAATGTGAAACACAGATAAAAAATATCACTAAAGTTGACTTCTTGTTGCTACCAAGCTCTAATCAGTGAAGTGTGCAGGGGGATTTCTCTGCTTAATTCTCTCCAGTTCCCTTGCATAGCATGGAGATGCTTTAAAGAAAAGGATAAATAGTTTAACTTATTCTTTCTTACAAATCTCAATCATAACTACAAGGGTTATTTAAATTAATTTTGTGTAGCTTTAAAAGTAGAAACCCAATTTCTGTATCTGGAATCCTGATCACGTCTTCTTGATGTATTAAACAGTTATTTCAGCGCTGCCTTATGAAGGTTTTACACATTGATTTATGGAAATGTTACCTTTCCTATGTACGAGAAACCAAGGGGAAGCTACCTAGTTACAAGTAAGTTCCCAGAGTTGCTCTGAATTATTCTGGTTTTATGGTGAATCTCTTCTTGATTTTTGACCAGAGGATGGGGGAGGAGCCTGGGTAACCAATCTGTCTGGGGATTTTCTGTTGGAGTGTTGGGGGGTTAATATATAATCTGCTTTTAGAAAACATTAAAGTCTCTTTAATTGAGCTTGCTGGGTAAAATTGGTTCCTTAGTCTGGATGGGATAAGAGCAGTGGAGGAGCTGGTGTGTCAGTGCCAGTTCCCTGCAGATGGGATTGCTGCTTGAGCCAGCCTGAAACATTTCTTCCTCTTTGTCCTTGCCCTCAGTGTCCTGTTTAGAGTCTCCACAGGATTTAGCACTGGTTCCAGCTGAGACCAGTAGCAGTAAAGACTTCAGGTATTGGAGAGGAAGTTTTGGAATGCATAAAAAGTCATAAAATTTAGGGTGTCAGAATTTTGGGATACATTAATCTTCATCCCTTTTCAGTTATTACATTTTCCTTGTTTATATTCCTGTGGGTTGAGTTTCAAAAAATACCAGGGACTCCCAGCATCTGTAAACTGTTTCTTCCCCAGCCCACCATAATTTCTTTGCACTATAATTGGCAAAATGAGTAATGCATTACAGAGAAAATAAGCAAGGGGTTTTCATTTATTGTTACACGACTGTTTTGAAACCATTTTAAAAGTGTGACTTTATTCAGTTTGCCTTTCCTTTGTTTCTCCTGATAATGTGGTCAAGGAGGTAAGAAGGTACTGAAGTGTGTTTGAGTAAAGGAAACCAGGAGAAAAGTTGGGGAGAGAAAAAGCAGCTTTCACTGAAACTTAACCAAGGAAATTCTGTAAACATTTTAAATTTGAAGGGAAAAAAATTGAATTTAGGGGAAATAAGAAATCGTGTGAAGTATTCTGGGCCATTTCCACACAAGGGAGCTACTCCTAATTGTCCCAGCCTTTTGGGGTTCCTGGAGAATTACAGAAAGATTTGGGGAACTCTGAGGGGATAAAATAAGAAACCATGGGTGCATCTATCAGCTGAGAAGATGTGGAGAGCAGTTGGTTTCTTCTCAATGTCACGTAATATTTGTGGATTTCCACTGACTTGGGGTGGGCCAGGAACTGTTAAAGTGCTGGATTGCCACCAATGGATTAAATAATTCTTGAATAAAACAAACAACCAAAACCCCAACAGAATTTAGATACAGAATTTAAAGCTATCTGAACACCAGTTGTTGCTCTCAGCTGTTGCATGATATTTCTCATTCCCTGATGTTTGGTTAGGATTTGCTGCCCAAAAGAATACTCTTAAATAAAGAATTTTTAAAATACTAAACACTTGCTTTATGGTCTTTGTGGTTCTTCTCCTCAGAGAAAAAATGGCTCAGGCATATGATTTTGCTCTGGATAAGATTGGCATGGAAATCATGTCATACCAGGTATGTTTTCTTAATCAAAACACATTTTATGTCTAACTTTATGACAAGTACAGCTAACCATTGGTTTCACTATATGTAATATTTTTTCTCACCTAGATCTGGGTGGATTACATCAATTTTTTGAAAGGCGTGTAAGTACCTCCAAATCACTTTTTTTTTAAGCTCAGTTGATGCAATGCTGATGTTCCTGCCAGTTGTGACCTGTCATAGCTGATGTTGCTCTCTCTCCCCACTGTTTAGAGAAGCAGTAGGATCTTATGCAGAAAACCAGAGGATCACAGCTGTCCGTAGGGTTTACCAGCGTGGTTGTGTCAACCCCATGATAAACATAGAGCAGCTCTGGAGGGATTATAACAAGTACGAAGAGGTAACCAACAACGGGATTCTTTGTGACATTCAGAAAGGAATATCATGTCATCAAATATGGTGCCCAAGCTATAGCCACTAAATATGTATAAAAGAGATGACCAGCAGTATAAACACATTTTTTGTCTGCAGTATGGACCAACTCCTGTGGCAAAACTCTGCAGGTGCCTGAGTGATTTTTTAATTTCTTTCAAAGACTCTCCATGAGATACCTTTGACTGTCCCATTTCCCAGCTGGCCCAGTGGAATTGCTGGTGAGTGAGTGAGCAATCACTGTCCTCAGTGATGGAGCTGGAGCAGCTCAGCTGGCAGTGAGGGCTTGTGTCCCCAAGGAGGCATTCCCCTCCTTTCCCTTTGAGTCAAAGGGGGTCAAATGGCATTCAGCAGGGATGGTTTGGACTTCCTCCACCACATTAGGTTACACGGTCTCAGTGCTTAAAAATGCTTCACCATCCTTCACCTGAAGCCATTCCAGCAGCCCTCCAGGTGAGTCTGCTCCACACTGTCTTCAGCCAGTGTAAGCTCAGCTCACTGCCCTTTCAGGCCAATTTGTAGCTGCACCTTCAGAGTGTGTTTTTGAACACATCTGGTGACAGCTGGTGACCAAGCAGCCCCAGTCAGCAGCAGTGTGAATACAAAGCTGATGTAGATGCCCTGGTGCTCAGCACTGCCAAACAGGGATGCTCATAACAGCACTGGTCCTGCTGGTTGTGCACAGGCATAGTCACTGAGCAGGAAATAAGGGCCAGTTTCTCTTTCCTTGTTGCTAATTATGCAAGTTGTGAGCTTGGTGCCCTCTCATGTTAATCAGGCCATGGTGCTTAGCTGGTGGGAGAACCTGTGGGTGGGAGAACTCGAGGTGGGAGTACTCTGGGTGGGAGAACTCCAGGCATCCCCAGCCATGAGTGTGTACCATGACAGCTCATTGACCCTTAGGTGTTTGGAGACACCACAGATAGCCTGCTGTCAGCAGGGAGGATACCCAGGACACACCTCCAGTGTAGGAAAATCCCCAACACAGCTTCCCCATAAACCACCCCTTCCTCTCCCACACTGCAAGGCTGTTGCTGTTGGTTCCTCCTGCTTTTGTTACACATGGGGAGGCTGCAATGGCTCAGACCTGTCCAGTTTCCAGTTGAGGCAGCTCTGGCTGACACTGGGACTCCAGGCAGTCCCTCAGGCTGTTCCAAGCTGCTGGAGGCTGAGGGCTGTGCTTGGACACGGGGACCTGCCTGTCCTATTCTGGCTACACAGGGAAATGCTCCTCACCAGAAGGGCTCTTTGAGGGGGTGGTGATTCCCCATGTCAGCAACCCAGCAACACCTCCTGCAGGTCTCAGTATGGAAAGTTAATGGCCATTTGCTGTAATTCAAGCTTTCCTTGAGCTCAGCTGTGGCCACCAGGTAACAATAGCAGCCTGTCAGTCACCAGTCTTTAATTAACTAAATGGTCAAAAGCAGTAGAGCTCTTAAAGAGACATGTCTCAGTGACAAAGTGACAGTCTGGCTCACAAACCTGCATGGCTGCTGAGCTGGGAGTGCATCCCAGGAGAGTCCTGCTGCATCCTCAGCCTGGTGCTGGGTTTGCTGGGCCATTGCTGGGTTTGTGTGCCACATGGCCCCAGTTGCTATCCCAGACAGTGCCTTTGCTTCCCAGCTCAGGTGCCTCTTTGGCCTCAGCTTGAAAGCTGAGCACATCTTCTGCAAAAGTCTTGGCAACCACGCCAGCAAAATCCACCCAGACACAGCCATCAGGCAAAGGGTGGCTGCTTTTCCTGCCTAAGAGCAGTTCTTTGAGGTTTTGTTCTTGCCAGGACCCTGTGCCCAGGGCCTGGCTGCCCCCAGCCCCTGCTGCTCTTGCTCAGTAGAGCTCTGTGCACACGTGTGCAGTCCTGGAGGGCTGTCACAGTGCTGACACAGCTGACAAAGCTGTGATCTCAGCTGACAAAGGCACACCTGTGGCACGGTGTGTGTTGCATAGAACCTCTTCTAAGAGCTGTCAGTTACTTCAGCAACAGAGGAGAAGGCAGAGCTGTGAGTCTGGAGGTCAGTCTCTGGTATTCCTTGTACAAGAAAATCAAATTGCTCATGTGCTCTGTCAGGGAGCTGCCGCTGACAGTCTTTTAGGAGCAGAATTGTAAATCACAAATACATTGTTCCCACTTTCACTCACACCAGTTCATTGTATTTTTGAAAGTGATTAAAAATAAGCTGAGGTGCTTCAGGTCACTTGAATTTTAGTAGTGAGTTTATACTCTGATATAAGTCCTTGCCCATATATTTATTAGGTGAAGTAAATATTTTCAGATGGGTATTTAAAAACAACTTCGTCCTTGCTCACTTTTGTATCCCCTTTCAAACTCTTTCCTGTATAAAATAAGATTCAGTATGTCCAAAGTGAAATTGTGCATTCCCAATTCCTTTTTTCACCCTTCTCCAGGGCATCAACATTCACTTAGCCAAGAAGATGATCGAGGACAGGAGTAGAGATTACATGAATGCACGACGTGTGGCAAAGGTACAACCTTCTGTTGGCTTTTCTTTGTTCTATTTAATTCTACAAACCAGCATTAAACTCAGTTCTTACTTCACATAAGAGCATATCTGGACTAATAAGGTTGGTATGCCAAAATACATCCATTTGTTTCAGAAAGCATAACCTAAAGCAAGGGTTCAATGTGTTTAAATCTGTTCTTCAAAGCATTGCTCTTGTTCCAGGAGTACGAGACAGTGATGAAGGGCCTGGACCGCAACGCTCCCTCGGTGCCGCCACAAAACACCCCCCAGGAGGCTCAGCAGGTGGACATGTGGAAAAAGTACATCCAGTGGGAAAAGAGCAACCCTCTACGAACAGAAGATCAAACCCTCATAACCAAAAGAGGTAATTGAGGCTTGTGTTTCTCGGCTCCAGCGTAAATAATGACGTGATCTGGTGTTCAGGGGTCGTGCTGGAGTAGAAGGCGATGGAGTTTCTCGAATTGTGCGTGTGGTTTTTTTGTAAAAAAACAATCTGGATTTTGCTAAAGACAGGCTGAAAGTAATAAATGGATTTTGAGAGACAGTGCTGTAGTTGTGTGCCACTGAACCTCCAGTGCAGATCAGGAAACAGTAGATTGCAGCCTGATTTTTTTGATGATTTTGAGTGAGCTGTGCTTGTTCCTCTGTGGACAAGGCAGGTTTTAGCTGCTGCTTATGGTTCATGAAGTTCCTGGCAATGTAAAAGAACTGCAGCAGTGATCATTGTATGTAAAGCCAATTAGTATTGATGTTGCCTGATTGATTTGATGAATTTTGTGTTCCATACTTGGGTTGTACAATGGTGATACCATTTCCAAGGAGCGTTTCTCTCATGTTTTGCCCACAGTGATGTTTGCCTATGAGCAGTGTCTCCTGGTGCTGGGCCATCACCCAGACATCTGGTATGAAGCAGCTCAGTACCTGGAGCAGTCCAGCAAGCTGCTGGCTGAGAAAGGGGTAAGCAGCTTGCCACTGGCTTCCTCTTATTTCCTTGCTTTGACATGGTGTACTGTCAGTTTGTCCTCAGAATCAAGGAGGGGGGGGTGAAAAATAGTTGTGACATGTTCAGAATTTTCAAATGGGGAAATTAAAATTTTTAAGAAATAAAAATGTCTGCATTTTAGATAAGAATTGTGAAAAATTGTTTCAATCTTGGCCAGTTGTAGGCTCGGGGGATCTTTTGGGCCTGATTTTGTGATTCCTTAAGTGCTGGGGAGATAATTATCTCTTTGTTGGAGCACTGAATGAAAATTTACTGGGGCTTATCACACACAGAAGATACTCCATAAATTGGCCTTTGTTGTCACAGATGCTGAAAAATTATATTATTATACTTATTTTGTAACAGGACATGAACAATGCTAAACTTTTCAGTGATGAGGCTGCTAATATTTATGAAAGAGCGATCAGCACTTTATTAAAGAAGAATATGCTTCTTTATTTTGCATATGCAGATTATGAAGAGGTGAGCAAAAATAGTGATGTACTGACGTTAAAATCCAAAAACATCTCCCATTAATAATGTCATTTATTTGAAACGTACTGAGTACACAAAATTCAGTAGAATTACTGATTCTTTCAGCCTTATTCAGTGTTTCTGAGATGGAGCTGACAAAATGGAGAGGAAAAGCCCATAGTATGAGCTACAAAAGTCTTGAAAACCTACTTTCCATTTCGATATTGGCTATATTTCTGAAAGTATCATAAGGGTGAAATGCTTACAAATTTCCTTTTCCCAGAGCATCAGCTTCTTTGCTTTTAAAATGGGCATAAAGGGCACCTTTCCTGTCTGATTCTTGGGGAGCTGATGTTTGTGTTGGCTGTGACAGAAGATGGGAGCCACTTTTGCTGCAGCTCTCTGGGGAAATCTCTTTCCCCAGGCCACCACCTCACTGTGCAGCCTCCACAAGGAGCAATGCCCCAGTGGTGTTTATTCCACCAGGGATAAAGGCTGTTTCCCACTGGTCAGATGAGGATTATGGAGTCCTCTGTGGGGTATAGTTTGCCCACTTATTTTATTGTGAAAGAATCTTTGTAGGAAGAACTTCAGGACAACAAGGTGGGGGAAAGCCTTTGCCTTTAAAAGAAAAATCCTTCCTTGGTTTTCAGTGCAGCCTCCTGTATGCTGTGTCCTGGTTTTTCAAGGCTGCACAATACAGCCTGGAGGGCTGCAGCTGGCAGGGAGCAGAATGGACTATTGGAAATGTGTAGGTTGGAGAGTTAAGAAGATGGTTTTCCTATCTATCTGCATAGTACTTTTAGACAGAGGTAAATGATACAGTCTTTTTATGCCAAACACTTCCAATGGCAGTTCTGCCGCAGCATTCCTGTATTAGAAAAAGATTTCAGAGACTCCTGAAAGGCATGTAGGTAACCATTAGTGGGAAATTAATGTGGGAAGTAAAAAATGTCTGCACAAGACAGAATATGTATCTAAGTAAAGGGACTGACACAGACAGTGTTCAGACAGGGAAAAAGGGAGACAGGAAAATTCTAGTTTAGTCTTCAGCTTGAGTTTTGCACTGTGGGAGATGATGTGGAAGGGAGTTACTGAGCAGTCTGTGCTTGCCTTCCCCCAGAGCCGGATGAAGTATGAGAAGGTGCACAGCATCTACAACCGGCTCCTGGCCATCGAGGACATCGACCCCACGCTGGTAAGATCATCCCTGGTGTCTCCACATTCCTCTGGACTGTCACCCAGTGCAGGCACAGAATGGGGAAGCACTCACAGGGGTTCCTTGGGGCACAGGGATGATGGAGCAGGTGGAGTCCTGAGATGGCAGAATTACAGTCTTTGATCCATTGAAATGCGCTAAGGCATGTGCACTTTCCTCCTCTGTCTCTTTTACACAGTCTTTTACAGCAGGTAATGAAGATAAAAGATACAAAATATTTCATAGCCATCCTGTGGCCATGTAGCTTGCAAATAAATCTGTAATGCACCGTGTAGGTATCAGAGTGTTGCTGTACCTCTGCTAACTGACACAGTAAACACTGTCCATGTGCCAGCTGTGATAATGCTGAACAAGTGGTGTCAGAAGTAACCTGCCCTCAAAAAGTTATTTAACTTATTATAAACATACAGAACAAAGCATGAAGAGGCAAAAGAGGGTGTGGAGTCTAACACTAAACAACAGGTCAGTGTCAGAGGAGAGGTATCCCTTTACTGACACTTTCCATTCTTTAGAGACACATCCTACTGCTTCCCAAAGGCACCTTTTGTGGGAAACTGTACCAGTTCCCCTGCTATTTGTGATCTAATTCAGAGTGAAAGAAAGTTGAATCCCAAAGAAGTGCAAATCACAAATTGGCTGCTGAATTCAGTAGCGCATTCATTATTTCCTTGATCAGGTTATAAATACTTGCAGGCAGGATGATTTGTATCTTGGCTTGTATAATGTTCAGTAAAATGCTTCATCAGGCCTTTTGGCTGTTCCTTGGCTTTATGGGTGTCTGAACTTTATTGGAAAGTTACCATTTTTACAACAAGCCTTAAGTTCTCTGAAGGCACCAGCTTATGTAAATTACATTCATCTCCTTACCTCCCCTTCCTTGAAAAATCTGTGCATTAACTACTGTCTTTTCATGGGATCAGTCTTAGGTGTATTCCATTTTTTTTATTTAAAAAACCAAAAATCTATTAAAAGGTTTGCCTCAGTATTTAAAACAAAACAACACAGAGGCACAAGACAGCCTTGTTTCTATTGCAATTCATCTGCTGTACTTTGTGAGTCGAGATTATTTCAGACCTAGTAAAAAACTTAATGACATCCTGGTATTCTTTACTAGCACTGATGCTATTTAAATATTAATGTGCACCTTAGGTTTATATCCAGTACATGAAATTTGCCAGGCGAGCAGAAGGCATTAAATCCGGAAGGACGATATTTAAGAAAGCCAGAGAGGATGCCCGGACCCGCCACCATGTCTATGTCACTGCAGCTTTAATGGAGTATTATTGTAGTAAGGTAATCACAGCTGCTCACCCTCATCCTAAACAAGTGGCAGGAGGGTGCACAGCTCACTGAAGCTAATAACTTTTTTTTTTTTTTCCCCCCCCAATGTTTGCAGGATAAGTCTGTGGCCTTTAAGATTTTTGAGCTAGGGCTGAAAAAATATGGGGACATTCCAGAATATGTACTGGCATATATCGACTACCTTTCCCACCTTAATGGTAAGCTTGAAGCTTTGAGAGGTCTAATGAAGCATTACTCTGGGAGTTTAGGTCCAGGCCAAGTTCTTGGTGTTTGAATTCTTCTTGAAGAGCAGTGAAAGCATTTCATGAAGCTCAGTAGTTAATCTGAGCACAAAGCCTGCTGGTTTTTCCATACCGAAGCTCCAGAAGTACAGTGACATTAAATCTGGATTCTGCTGAGAGTGAACTTTCCAAATTGTAACTCACTGGCAGTGCAGGAGTTTTACAGCATCTGCTGTGAACAGTGGGAAATACACTGAGGCATCTAAACTGTGAGGAAAAAGATCTAAAAGAGTTTACAGTCAGTGTGAGAGGAGTGAGGGATTAGCTGGGCCTGACTAGAATGAATTTAAACTCCTTCTCCCCAAGTAGATGAGATGAGCAAGATATTAAATCAATACTGGGCATATCAGTCATGCTTGGAAGGTGCTGGGGAGCTGCAATGGAAAGAGCAGGACACAGGGGCTGGGGAGACCTGGGCAGGAGGTGGAGGTGGTGGTGGAAGGGCTCTGGGTGGGATTCCCTGAGCCAGGGGCTGAATGGCCTTCTTAAAAAGGAAACCCAAGCTGCTGTGTGGATTCTGCAGCACCAGGCACCAGTCATCTCCTGTCAGCCTACAGCACCTGAGTTTTTAAGGCACTGGGAGTTCAAAGATTTTGAGGGTTTTTTCTCCTGTGAGCTGTAAATGGAGAGATTTTATCCAAGTTAAAGTATATTTAATTTTGCACTAAGTTATTGTGGGTCTACATGAATATTAACAATACCTTTCTGTAGGTTGCCATGAGAAATATTATCTTGAAACTCACTAGTTTATTGATGTATTTTAATAATCCAGCAGAACTCCTGAGTTTCAGGAGAACTGATCTCTGGACTGTAAGTGTTAGAGGTGGTGCCATTCACAGGGCAGGAGTTGGCAGTTTTAGGAGCAAATCCACCAGCCTCTCCATCCCCCCAGCTGGCCATGTGCAAAGACTGACTGCTTGCTGGGAACCAGGTCTAATAATTTTGGGAGGACTTCTTAGGACTATACAAGCATATTAATATTGCCCTGATTTAAAAGGGAAATAATGACTCAAAAGGCCAAATTTAAATGTACCAACATATGCTATTGAGATAATTAAAGAAAATGGATAAAATCCCCAGAAATCCTGAAGAGATGCCAAGCAATAGCTGAGCTGGTATAAAAAACCTGTATTAGGATCAGTTTGTCACTATTAATAGAAACAGTCTTCCAAAGAACAAATTCACATTGGAATTGAACATCAGTAAAGTTTTGTGGGCACTCAGATGTCTTTTTATACTTCCTGAAATTCAAATCCATGAAAGTCAGCCTTATGCTTAATTCAATGTACACATCTCTTTGAATGGACATCTTTTAACTTGTCTTTAATATCTTTTACTCAGTGTGATTTTTTTTTTCTTTCTATTTTTAAAGAGGACAACAATACAAGAGTTTTGTTTGAACGTGTTTTAACTTCAGGGAGCCTTCCACCTGAGAAATCTGGGTACGTCCTCAAAAGCAGTTGCACTGCACTGGAAAAGATACAATACATAACCTCTTTCAACCATAAATATACCAAAGAAATTAGAAACATGGACAGCAGGACAAAATTAGGTGCAGATGTTCCTTCCCCTCCTCATGCTGTCCAAAATAGAACCAACTGTGACAGATTTGGGAAAGTCCCTATCCCACTTCTAGTGAAATTCATTAATTTATTGACTTTAAAACCTCACTGATGCAGGATTGTTGAGGATTGAGTGCAAAATCCTCCTGTACAGTAGGGATTCAGTGGTCTGAGCTGAGGAATTTGTTGAGGAGGGTGCTGGGCATCTCCCAGACATGAAAATAAAATATAGAAAGAACCAGAAAGGACTTGGATTAACTGCTCACTGCCATATTTTCATTGCTACTTTCTAAGTTTCTTTCTCAAAAACAAAATGCTCACCAAAGCTTTGCAGTCTGAGGGTTCACTTCACCATTATTATTCTGGTAGACGAAAGCATCAAAACTAAGGAATCAAATATGTCACTGCTGTGCACATTCATTCTGCACTTCGGTTCTGATCTTTTGTGAGAAATACTTTTATGCCCAATTTAAAAGTGAGACAATACAAGAACTTAAAATCTGAACCTTCTTCAAAGGTGAACTCCAAAGTTAAAATGAAAGTTGAATCAAGTCCAGAAATATGGTCAGATGTTGCTTAAGTTATATATGAGATTTTCCATGGAGAAATCAGCAGTAACTATATATATTTTGGGCTGTAGAAAATTCTGCCTGTTGTGTTCTTGCCAGCTAGAATATGATGGTCTGTGGAGAGGAACTAGATCATAATGCAGGGTAAAAAGTCCTTCCTATATCAGTATCAGAGTGAAGCTCTGTGTACAGGATGAGCAGTGTTTGATAAAAGCTCACCTCAAATGCTGAAGTCCTTGGCTTACAGAAATCCTTTCCTTTCTGTAACAAATTCCTTTGCAGTCCACCAGACTGGAAGCTCTTACAGAATTGTAGAAGGCACTGGGAGGGTAAAGCCTATTTTAGATGCACGAAGTAAATAACAGAAATGGCCATGCACTCCCAGATGGCCTCCTTTGGTCTGTCTTCTTGCATGTTTTTGGTTGGGTTGTGCTCAGTAATCTTTCCTCCTTCAGTAACTCTCAGTGTCCCTGTTCTGTTCCAGGGAAATCTGGGCTCGGTTTTTAGCCTTTGAAAGTAACATTGGGGATCTGGCCAGCATCCTGAAAGTGGAAAAACGGAGGTTTACAGCCTTCAAGGAAGAATATGAGGGCAAAGAAACAGCTCTGCTGGTGGACAGGTACAAGTTCATGGATCTGTACCCTTGCTCTGCCAGTGAGCTGAAGGCCCTTGGTTATAAGGTAAGTGGGTAAAGAACACTTCAGTTCCCTGTTGTTCTTTTCAGTCCTAGGAATCTGGAGCAATTCCTTGTTTAGGACTTGCCTTACAGTCCTTCCCCTTGCTGGAAAAGCAGGTAAAACAGGCCTCCTCCTCCTCCTCCTCCTCCTCCTCCTCCTCTTCCTCCTCCTCCTCCTCCTCCTCCTGGTCATGTTGGGCAGCAAAGTGCCAGGGGCCAAGGGCAGAAAGGAGCAAGGACCATCAGTAGCAGCTGCAGCTTTGGGTATTGCTGGGTACCTCTCATCTTCCCATGGAAAGGTTGATGTGTTAATGCCATCACCATGCAGCTACAGGCCTCCACACCTGAGCTCCTTCAAAAACCAGAGTTCTTTGGCAAATTTGTAAGATCAGGTCATCTGTATGAAATATGGCTGGCTGTGCTTCTGCTCTGAGGTGGCAGAGCTCCCCTGACTTGGCTGGGAGCCACATCAAAGCCCTCATGCTGCAGTCCCAATGTTTGCTGTGAATGGCTGAGGAAAGCTCTTGACAGGGATCAGTGGCTGCCTCTTTTTTCAGTTGTTTCTTAGGGCTAAAGTGCTTTGGGGCTGCCATGTGGAGTTCAAAGTCCAGGCCAGACCCCTGTATCTGGTGGTCTCCTGTTTTGTTTCTAACCAAATGCATTTTAACAATTTCTGTCATTTAACACTTTGGGGAATCATTAGAACAGAACAGGATGTTGGTTTACATTTTTTTAAGGCTGCCAGAGAAGCAGAAACAGCTGATTGCCATTTGCATGGAGGAAGAGAGCCCTCAATCCATGCCTCTAAAACAGTGCCTCAGCTTCCTCTTACTTCTTACACAGAAAAATAATTTATGAAAAATACAGATGCCATCAAAGTTAACAAAGCAGCTGAATTGTTGGCCATCACAGAGCTGTAAAATAATCTGATAGGTGGAAATCAGATTCCCATTGAGCCACTGAATACTTTTCTTTGAATGTAGTGGGAACGAAGTTATTTTGAAGTTAGATGTGAGCTTACAAACAAGTACCTTTTGCTAAGTGCATGCAGGGCAGTGTGTACCTAAGATGGTGCAGCCCTGGGGCTGATTCCTGCTGCTTGGAACATGCCAAAACATAATCCTGTTTGAACTGATGCTTTGCATGCCTGCTGACTGCCTTATGCTTTACTTCTTTTCCAGCTAAAGCAATCTAGGGAATGAAATGAGGGAGAAATGATAGTTGTGAAGGCCTAGTGGTCTGCACCTGTTCACCTAAATCTTCAGCCTAAAAAAGGAGCCACTCCAAAGTGACAAACACAGTCCCTCCCATTCAGTAACAGAAACAAGTGTTTCCATTCCCAGCTGGGACGCTGCAGGATTAAAATGTTTAATGAAACCATGCAAGTTTTGCCCAGATGGTCTTGTAAGAGGACATCTGAAATGATAATGAAGACAAAGTGAGAATAAGCCACTGGTGCAGAGTGAGGTTTTGTTCTGTAATTGAAGCAAGCAGTGTGATCCTGCCAAGTTCAGCGCTCTCTAATTGGTTTCACAGGATGTCTCCCGTGCCAAGCTAGCAGCAATAATTCCAGACCCTGTGGTTGCACCTTCCATTGTGCCTGTCCTCAAGGATGAAGTCGACAGGAAACCTGAATATCCCAAACCAGACACTCAGCAGATGATTCCATTTCAGCCAAGGCACTTAGCACGTAAGTCAGGCTTGGGGAAGTGGTTGTGTTCCACCTGTGGCGAGTTAGGAGCCTGGCTGTTCAGGCAGCCTAATCAGAGGCTTTCTTGCTCCTCAGTCATCTCAACCTGTACTTAACTCTTAGGCTGTCATTTCACTGGGTTGCTAAAGGCATGTGTGTTTTAATTAATGCCAAGGTCACATGGAAATAAGTACAAGGAGTTTGGGGTCTGGGGAGTGGTAATAAGCTGTTACACACACTGCTGCTCCCAGAGCAGATTGCTGCATGAACAATATGGAATTAGCAGAGGCAAAGGGGACAGGGTACTAATTACTTGTATCAAATAACAATACAGTGCAAAAGCAGCTCTGGCCCAGCTGTCTTGCACTGGCTTCACCCAGCTTTTCTCCCCACAGCTCCAGGTTTACATCCTGTCCCGGGCGGGGTATTTCCTGTTCCACCAGCAGCTGTAGTTCTCATGAAGCTCCTGCCACCTCCTATTTGTTTTCAGGTTTGTTTCAAGAACTCTGAACATTTCAGAAAGCTGTGGAAGACATTCTGTCATGACAGAACCACAGTGTGTATCACTCTATTGAAAATAACCTTCTAAACTTTTTTTTTTTTCCTTTGGTAACAAATCAGGGTCCCTTTGTTCAAGTGGATGAGCTCATGGAGATATTCAGAAGATGCAAACTGCCAGACAGTAAGTTACTTGTCCTCTCTGGAGGCTGTGCTAAGTGCTGCGTAAGACTTGGGTTTACATATGGATATTGCTGTCTAAAACCCAGACCTCATTTACAGATTGTAATTAGTGTTTAAGAGCAGAGGAGATCGGGCTGGGATCTGCATAGAGATGTTTGCACTTTTACCTGGAGGGAGGTAACAAAAAGTCAAAAAAACTGCAAACCACCAGCTGCTCTTTTACTATGTTGGTGGTATCAACTGAAAGAAAGAAATGAAGATTTTGAGAACACCCTTTAATGGCAGCATTTCCAGCAGCATTGCAGCTGTAACATGAAATTACAAATTTGCAGCACGGTGAGGGCATTGGTGGGGATAACTCTGAGTGCATGTTGTTGCAGTGCCTGGGCACAGCTGCTTTCTGAGCTCCTGCAAAGAAGGGAAGGAGAGTTCTGGAACAGAGAAACAGCACAGATCCTACAGCAGATGATAATATGTTATTCTTCACCCCCCTTGTTAGTTTAAGCAAAAAAATGATCATAGAGAAAGAAATGTAGGATTTAGTTTCTTTGAGTGAAACTAAAATACCTATTTAAATTATACAGGGTATTTTTGAAGCTTCCTCTGTTGAGTAGCAGAAACTGACTTGCTGTGCAGCCTTTCTGGGGAATCATGAACTAGTTACCCTGATTCCCAAAAGGCCTTCCTGTTTTATTGACGCTGGCAAATGACCTCAGCTCCTGTGTAAAGGGAGGGCTCGAGCTGGAGCAGCAGCATTTCCTTTATAATTGGTGTTCACCACAGCTCAGAGTTTCAATCTTTGTAGAGCAGGGCAGGGAAAGTGTCTCATGTTGCAGCAGTGTCCCCGGGGTGTCTGTGGGTGTCCCTGCTGGGTGCTGGTGGCTGCTCAGGGGTTTCACACACTGAGTGGGTCTGTGTCTCTCTCTGAAGCTGTTGACGAAGCCGTGCGGATCATCACGGGCGGCCTGCCTGAAATAGCAGTGGAAGGCAATGGACCTGTGGAAAACAACACCATCCTCAACAAGGCTGTGAAGAGATCACATGAGGATTCTGATGATGATGAGGAGAAAGGATCTGTAGTTCCCCCTGTACATGACATTTACAGAGCACGACAGCAAAAGAGAATCCGGTGAAACAAGTTTAGAGTTCTGCTGTGACAGACAAAGACTCGCATTGAATCAGTCTCTTAAAAGTCAAGCATTTAAAAGGGACAGCTGCAAACAAAAAACTCCTTGAAAATGGTTTTGTTACTGTGGTGCCTCTTCTCCCATATGGTTCTTGATCTGAAAACAGCCCGAACAACCTTAGAATGTGCTCTGAACAAAACTCGGTTTTCAGAACCAAAAGTGCAAAATGTCAAAACTGTATTTTGTTCTTCGAGGGTGTACACATCTACCACTTGAACTCTTGTGGGTTTTCAACAGTTTTATTTTAAAAACTGGATGGCTTATACTTGTGAAGCATTTTTAATTCACATTTTCTGGAAAACACTTGTTCTCAGTTTGTTCATGTAGTGTCCTGCCTTATTGTCCGTTTTTATTTATGGCAGAATGTAAGGAATCTGTTTTGTAGTTGAAAATTAAAAAAAAAAACAACAATAAAAAAACCATTCCTTTAAAATAAAAGGATATCCATAACATCATGCCTCATTCTGATTTTATTCAAACACAAAAAGGTACTTCTTAAATATTATTCAGCCACTTCAAAAGCAATGTTAATTATACCGTCACAGGAAATTAATTGATCAGAGCATACATAATAGAATGAGCTTGGTTTCCATTTTCTAGAGGATACAGCATATTTGGCTTGTAATTCCAGGACTATTTGAAGAAGACAGCATCCGTGAGACTAACTCAGTTCAGTGTGGGTAGTCCAGGAGCACTGGCTCACACAGCCTGCTCCTGGATACCTGCACTGCTCTTCCAGGTAATGTACAAAGCTAAATGTTAATAATCAGCTACATCGTTGCACTTGCTATCTTCAAACAAGCTGAAAAAACACCGTGTGAGCTTTCCAGAAGCACTTTCTATGTGTACTTCAGCTTTTCACTTGGAACTGGCTGTTTGGAATTGCACTCTGATAAGATCCTAAGAAGCCCTTGTACTACAGGACAGTCAGAGCCTGGGGCAAATGAAAGACATTCCCAGCCCAGCTGCCTCAGCCAGGGCTCCTCTCTGCCAGGGCAAGGGGTGAATGCAGCAGCCCCTGCACAGGGTGATGGGGCTGGCCTTAGCCATCCTGGAATGTCCTTGCTTTGCCACTCAGTTGCATCTCCCTATTTCTTTTAGAGAAGATGTAGGCAAACTGTCAAACACTCTCATTAAAAAGAACAACCTGGGAGAATCATTACCATGCTTTGTGGGCATTTTTGGCACTCCCTTTAGTTCTTTCCTGTTGAAAGACCCCCAGCACCTGTGCCAGGAGCCTTTGCTCCTTCTGTGTGGGCCCTGGAGGTGAGAGTGGAGCCACAGGTGAGTACTGCACTCTGCTCCCTACCTCTAGGATTCTCCTGCTACATGAAAGCTGAGGATCAAAGCCCTCCTGTGAGGAGAGATGGGATTCCCTGTTTGGCCCCTGTCAGCAATACAAGCCCTGGTGCTGCTGCCATGTCAGGAGCAGGCCCTCATGGGCCCTGAACCCTGAAGGCCAGCCCTGGCAGCAGCCATCTCCACAATTAGGATTTTATCCACTGCTAGAGCAGTGCCCTTCACTGTGCCATCAGTCACACACCTTTCAGGGGCTTTTCTAGGTGCCTGTCTCACCATGACATTCCTCCCCACGCCCTGGAGATCATCCTGTGCCTGATCTCAGTGTAATTGCCTCTAAAGGCAGCTCCTAGGCCATGCTGAAAGGTAAAGCAGCAGCAGCAATTGCCAACTTTGTGCAGCTCTCATTTAACAGAATTGGAACAAGCTGTGCCTTGGTTAGGCAGCTTGTTGCTCTCTCCAGCAGTGATGGCTCTGGGAGCTCATTCAGCACAGGCTGAGGCAGTTTTGCAGCTGCAGAGCTTTAGGCTGGGTTGTGAGGCAGAGCCTGCTCTAACAGCAAAGCCCAGCAAGCTGAGGCAGCAGCCTTGAAGACCTCTGCAGGATCCTTTGCTGATCTAAACTAGGAAATAGACCCTACTCAGAACCCTTTTTTTTTTGGCTAACCAACCTCATTTTTGAGTTCTCAAGGAAGGATTCAAAAACAGACATTCATTTTGCTGGCTGAGTACATTTGGCAAAGAGAAAAATCACTTGTCTGAGCTGATGAACTCTCACAGGGTTTTGTTGGGTTTTTCCCTTGGGGAAGGGGGTTTGTAATGAACGAGAGAAGATTTGGTTTAGAGTTGCATAGGCTAATATAGAAAAAAGGTATTATTTCTTCCATCCCCCTCCAAACACAAAGCTGGTGCAGCTTTATCCCCACTGACATTCAAAGGAAACTGGAAAGGGAAGCATCAACAGTGGATCATAATCTAGTGCATCTACAAGTTCTGTTACTTTGGCTGATTCCTAAATTATCCTGCCTGTTGGCAATACAAGGGCCCCTTTAATTATTTATTTCACATACCTTGTTGGCTGTTTCTTTAAGGACAGCACGTTCTGGTTTGGACAACCTCATACTTGGCCCACTTACTGTGTGCAACTACAAACTACAAACTTTGCTTTCATAAAACCATCAAATATTGATTACTGTAAGACACTGTTGTGCTCAACCAGAGGAAAACTTCACTTACCTCCCAGCTGAGCCTGAGACTGCAATGTAAGATCACTGGGCTCTTCTCCTCTATACAACATATAGCTCATGAAATTCAAGACCTACAAATATTCTAAGTTTCAAGAACATCTCTACAAAATGGAAAAATCTACTAAAATATTCCCTGTATATTCAAACTAACATCAAACCATTCACCTCTCACAGTACATTAAAATCACATACACTGCCCACAGTGCTCTGCACTTCCCAGATATTTTTGAAGACATGATTGAATATGCAACCATCTCCTGTTGTAGTTTTTAAAAAAACCCCAAAATTTCAACCTAAAGTTTCACACACTTTAAGTCCACCTTCTGCAAATGACGATTTACTTTAAAATTATTATTTCACCTAAAAAGGAGTAAATTACTAGCAAAAAAAAAGGTAAGAAATGCCACTTTTATCAAAACATTTTAGCTCTGCCCTTTCTGAAATCTTTACAAGATATAAATACAGCTGCAATCTATAAGATTGCCACCTCTGAGAGTACTGTACATAGCAGAGGACAGTTACCCAATAACCAGAAAAGTTGCTACAAAAATATATTATGTTTTGTAACATCTGCAGGTAAACAGCAAAAAAATGCTATTAAAAATGCAGTAAAATGCAGAAAAAACTAGCAAGCCTACCATACTTACCATAATGGTACAGTAAAGTGCTGCTTGGCTTGGTGTTTTGTCTGGTAAAGTTCTTCAGAATTTTAGCTTTATTAATTCTTTAAAGTAAGATTTTTTCAAAAAATCAAATCACCCCTTCTCTGGGAAGAACCATTGCTAATCAGCTCTGGATAAATTAAACTAAGTTCACTGTAAATTAAATGCCCTAAAATGAGCCACTTAAATACAAAGTTTGGTTGTTAAACTCGCCCTACCTCTCATCAGCTCAAAAATCTAAAAATTGCAGCCAGAAAATTCCCATGATATTCCCCCCCAGGTTGCATAATTATATTAGAAATGCATCTCCCATCTTTTACCTCAGAACCCTTTTAGCATCTCCTGCATTTCCCTCACCAGTCACCACTCGTGGGTTAAAAGGAACCAGTATTTACACGAAAGCTGTTTTCCTAGACAAATATTGGTACAAGTTTTATTTAATAGCTGACAATACTGCATTGGTAGCACACAAACTGGTTTTATGATTCTTCTGACTTCCCTACAATTTGGGATTCCTCCTTAGTCAGTATTTTGCCAAGGACTGCATCATAGTAAGGGCTGAAGACCATTCTGTTGTAGTTGACAAGACGAATGTACTTGGCAGCAATCTCCTCCAGCTCCCTCTGAATAGGGCCTAATCCTCCAGGAATGGCAGGCAGTGATTTCTGGTGACTGGATGCAAGATGATTCTCCAGAAACTTCTGAATTCGAGAATCTGGAAAAAAAAAAGGGTTTGGTTTGTTTTCAAAAGAGATGGTGAATTAGAAACAGCGAAACCTCAGGTAAAATGCAACAAGCCTGAACATGGGTGGAAAGACAAGGTGGAAACAATGTGGGAAGAGGACCCAGGCAGTGCAGAGCACTCTCCAGACCTACCTATGAGCTTGCAGATGGAGTTATCTGGGCTGGCCACTGCCTGGATCTGTCCCTTGAGCACAGCCTCCCTCTCAGCTGAGAAGGGGGTAAAGCCATGCTGGCAAAGGCAGCTGTTCACTTCAGCACACACCTTCTCACCCACGGTGGCCAGGGACTCCTTCAGGTTAAAGGAGCTGGAAAACATGAGGTACAGCACAACTGGATTAGTTACTCAACTGTTTTCCCAATTTTTAAAAATGAACCATTCAGTTAGAGTTGCCTTCTTTATCAAATGTAGTGGGAAAAGCATAAGGCAGATAAAGCCAATTATGAAGATTAATACAATTACATACACATGAAAAATAAAGTTGAGATCTAAAGCAAGGAAGAAGGAGAACATTCAAGACTTGAAGCCTCAACAACCCATATACATAAGCACTGACTTTCTGCCTGAGGACAGCTCTGACTGAAGCAAAATCTGTAGGTGTAGAGTAATCACTAAATCTGCAGGCAGCTCACTGTGCCACACTCAGGATTTTGGGGAGCCTGGCCCAAACTCTGAGCAGGGGCAGCTGCTGGCACTCTCCTGTGCCAGCCTGGCACCATGAAAAACACGCTCTGAAAAAAGCAGCTTGTACAAACCACGAAAGAGCAGAGCAAGAAAAGACAGCTCTGTGTGAGCCAGCTGAAGGAAAACAGCCAGCCTGGGCTCACAGAAAGCCCTCATCACCTCCTCTGCATCTCCTGCAGTCCCCAGCCAGAGAGAGGCTTCAGCTGATCCTATCCCAGGGTGACAGCAGAGCCCCACCTGCCCCTGTGCCCCACTCACGGGAGGTGCATCCCCGTCAGCAGCACCTTGACGATGGTTTTGATGCTCTCAGTGAAGCCAGGCACGTCGGTGAGGGCTGGCCCTGCTGCACTGAAGGTGACCAGCAGCACTGTCCCCACCACCAGCAGCTGCTCCAGCTCCAGCTGCAGCTCCAGGAAGCGCGTCTGGTCCATGAGCAGCGTCTGCAAGGAGGGAGGGAGCCAGCACAGAATGGAGTCAGGCTGCAGGGCTGGGAAGGGACACTGGGATGCAAAAGGCACAGGGAGCAGCAGGCCAGCACCAGGAGCACAGTGAGTGAAAAGCACTGACTCCTCCTTTCCAGCTGAGCAGGTTTCAGCACTGAAAGACAAGCACCTGCTAGAGCTGCCAGATCTCCAATCAGAGATCGATGGTTTAGTACTGGACGGGTTGCAAGGGTACAAATCCAAACAGCTTCTGCTGTGCCCTGGGAATAGAGGAGTGGAACAAGCACAGAAGCAATTTTTCTGCTAAATACCTACTTCTGGAAAAGGCCTGTTCATGTGGTCCCACTTCAGGAGCTTCAGATAGGCCTGATTTTGTACAGCAGTGAAGCACAAGGCAGAAGCTCCACCAGTGGCACCATCAGCAGAGTGGGGAGGCAACATTTCATGTCCCAGCTTTGCAAGATCATCTGCTGCTTCTTGCAACCACTTTGTGACAAGGTCTAAAGAATCTGGAAGAGCAGAGGAAAAGATCTTGTTAAGAAAATTCCTTTTCAAAGTTAGGTTTTTCCACCAACGATTTCCAAACAATCCCATTATTACTATGACTAATGCCCATGAGATATCAGGTATGACATGCATTTCATTTATTGCATCAAGCAGAACGTCTAAAACAAAACCACACAGCTACAGGAAATCAGAGGTGAGATGATGCTGGGAAATCATGCCCTACACTCTATTGAAATTAAACTGAATGTACCAAGGGCAGAACTATTGTTCTGGCAGATTTTTTTCTAACCATAGTTTTGGGGCACGAGCTGTCATTTACCATATGAATTCTAGGACTTATAAAAATATCTGAGTTCTTTTCATGATCCACAAGCAAAGACACGCACTTTACTGGGAGGTCAGAGGGGAAGAAAGAAAGGAACAAAGTCATACTTGGCTGTTTCTCAAGAAACTCCTGAAACTTCTTTCTTTCATATTCAGCAGACTGCTGCATTAATTTTGGCCTAATACTACTGACAGCGAAGTTTGCCATATCCATTTTCATTAGGTCTAATACAGAGAAAATTGCTCTAAACAAACAAACAGAAAAAGTTATTCAAGGCTGCAGATGTTTCAGAGGTGCTGTTTACAAGATTTATCACAGATTGTCTAAGGAAAGAGCAAAAACATGCATGGGAAACAGTAACAGCTTAACAACTTCAGAGCATGAGACAGAGAAAGCTGGAGCAAGCATGTACATGCATGCATGTGCTTCTTCCAAGTGGGAAACAAATCTTGCCCTCCTGTAAAAAAGCCTCCATGGAATTAACTTCACTAGCTCCACAGATTTTATCTCCCAGGATGTGCAATATTGTATATGAAAAGACATCTGGATTTCCAAGCTTGCATGCCATGGCTGTTGGCAGCCTGGAAAGCCAACCTCAGTGGGAAGTGAACAATCTGACCCAAGGGGCAAAAAAAGAAAAAAAACAAACAAACACACACCAAAAAAAACCACCTTAATTTCAAAGCAATCTAATTCCTGCTGGCAATATTTCTGCCAAGGCAATCCTGAACTCCTGGAAGCTTTTCAAATTAGAAAACAGCAAGGTTAATGAAGCTTCTCCCAACTATTGAGACCTTGAGCTGTTCCAGTGAGAACATGGTGGCAAAGCAGAAGCCTGGATGCTCCCAGATGTGGAACACACACTCCCTTTAGAACTGACAGGGAATTACACAGGGAGTGGGGTAAAGAGAGCTCAAACTGGGAGGAAAGGACAAACTGGAAGGAAACCAGTAATGCTTTTCCCCTAAGCTCCTGTGTGCTTTTCTCACCTTCTGCTGTTGACATTCAATTCTGATACAAACTGACTGTTCATCTGCTACCTTAAAGCTTATTTGCATTTGACATTTAAGCAAATGTCCTTCAGTGACATGCAGGAGCCAGACAAATGTTGCAACTCACCAGATCAGAGATGGTCCTTGTTCAATACCCCTGGAGTATCTCCCCCCTTCACACCCACAGCTCTATCCTTTTCACATCACTCTTTTCTTTCTAGGAGTTGCAAGTTCCCCCCCACCCCCTTTAAAATTATTAAGGGACTCTGAACATGACTAATAAACACACTTCAGTACCTGAAAAGAGGAACTATTTCATGAATATCTTTCAGTTTCTTAATGTCTTCATCTCGAGCAGGAGCACAGAGAGTCCCCATCATCCCAATAACAAATTTGACCAACTTAGAAATGTCAAGGGCCCCATTCTCTGCCTCCTGTTTTATCAAATCCAGGTCAAGAACTTCTGTAATCTGGCTTCTCAGTCTAGTATGACCAGGCAACAAGAAAGACAGAAGACTCTGAAATGGAAAGTTTTTAACAGTGCATTAGTTCTCCACACCAACGACTACAGGGGTCAAAGCAGTTCCTGAACCACCTCTTACAGAATTAAAGAATCACAGAATGGTTTGGGTCAGGAGACACCTTAAAGATCACCCAGTTCCAAACCCCTGCCACAGGCAGGGTCAGCTCCCACTAAACCAGTTTGCTTAATGTCCCATCCAACCTGGCCTTGAACACTACCAGGGATTCTTACCTAAACAACTAAATCATTGGATTAATCTTTGGTTTGTTTTTTTTTTCTTTTTAACCAACCACTCACCAATTCCAGATGTTTCACCTCACGCTGTGTGACACTGAAGTTACCAAGTGCTAAGTCCTCTGTGGCACAGACCATACTTCATGTTGTGCTTGGTTTTATCAGCCCAATGCTGCAGCATCTCACTGATTCCATAACTAATACCAGTGCCATAACATGAAGGAAGCCTGGAATTCTGGAACTGGTATTGCTTACCTGTTAATCACCTTACATGGTTTTGTATTTGGTTTTATATTCAAATTTCTCCTCTAGGATTATACAGCTTGTAGATGTTGATAATGACAGAGTAATGAAAAAGAACAAGAGGATTTTTTATGAGAAGCCAAACTCCAACCACTTTTCCTCATCCATATCAGTGCAGCCACTCAAATTCAATCATTTCCTTTCAAATCACATCATCTTACCTCTTTAATTTCTCCCAAGAGCTTAATTGCATGATCGTATGTTGGGGGGTCTTCCTTTAGCTGAGCTTCCAGACAATCCCAGAAAGCTTTATGCACAATATCTCTGACTTTCTTCTCTAAGCTGTGAATAAACATGTTAAAAAAGAATGATACTGGTCTCTTCTACAAAGATAACCTGCAGCTCCTGAAGCACAGCATGTAAAAATATGAACAGAATGTAATAACAACTATGTAATGATTAACAGAGATCTGCCATTTAAAGTTACCCAGAAAAGCAAGAAAAATTGGACACAGATTTGGAATGGCTTATGTCCTAATGCACATGAGTAAAGGTGGTTACAAATTAAAATCCTTCAAAGTATTTATCACATGCTACATCTAGATAACTGGAAGAGAACAAAAATGGCAAAAATTACATTTTGTCTTCAAAAGAACAGTATTCCTGTTCCTTTTAAAGGCTCCACTAAGTAAAATCAATTCCACTACACAAAATTCATTAGTAAACCTAACAGAAATCAAGTAACTTCCCTGACACAAAATCTTCTGTTTCACTACATAAATATTGCACCTACTCTGAGATAAGGGCCCAGATCAGTTTGTATTAAAAAAAAAATAAAATTCTACTGCTCCAGCACCAATTCCTAATTCAAAATACTGACAGTTCCTGTTCACACCAGGTGTAACTTCAACACTGGCCTCAATGGGGACCAAGTTCCTTCCATGAAATATGCACCCTCTTTCCCAAATCAAGCTCAGCCACACCTCACTGTGTGAGAGGGAGGAACAGAAGGTGAAGCTTCCTCTGCTCTCCCTCTCCCCTCCCAGCAGGGCACACAATTGCTGTAGACCCACACAGAGAAGGAAAAGCTTCAAACTCGAAAGGAGCAAGGACTAAACTAATAAAGCACAGAAACCTCTTCCCAAAATATCCCTGACGAAATAGAGAGGAAAAGGTAAAATAATCAGCCTCATCTTACTCCCACAGGCAGTGAAAGCTTAAAAATTGCTAAAAGCACTACCTACACCTGCAGCCAGACTGGGGGACTGGGAAGGCTGCAGCCTCAGAGTCCTGGGACAAGGGGACACAACAGAAACCCCAGCACTCTGGGATTGGCACCACACATGTCCAGTTAATCCAAGAGCTTCACCTTTCACACACACATATCTGGGGAAGCAGAACTGCACAGTTACCACCTTCTTATATTCTTTCCTCTCCTCCCAGGCACTGTCACACGAGACACCAGCCAGAGGCTCCACCTGATCCTGCTCTGCAGTTGTACAAACACAATTTTATTTAGGTACCAATCTGGCACCAAGCTCACCTGTGTTCTGGCAGTTCAGCTGGTTTTATCTGGAAGTCTCCATTGACCACAATCTCGTGTGCCAGTGCCATGTTGGTGACTCCCTTTGCTGTCTCCATCAGCTCTTCCATGGACACGGGCCGAGAGGGACTGGCTGCAACATCAATTACACTGTCAGACAGCTCTCAACAAATCCTGCAGAAAGAGCCTCCTCCACCTTATTGACAGTACACAGGGTCAAAAGACAGCATCAGATGAAGATTTTTCTCCTTCTCTCCCCTTCCTTTCCCAGCTGGTGGATGACACAGGTTTGGAGTAATTTCAAAAAAACCAAGGAGTGGATCCCAGTTGATATTCTGGGCTCAGTATGTCAATTGCTTCTATCAAGCTCCTTTAAAAACCATCTCCAAACAAAACCCTCCACACAAACCAATACTTCTTTAGGATGGCTTAATAGCATCTTGGCATCTTTCTCCATGCTGTAGGAAGAAATAATTACAAACAGCAGCATTTTCACCATACTACTTCCACAAGTATTGTGCAGACATTGCCGTTTCAGTTTTACATTTCTCAAGGAAGTGATTTCATCATGAAAGCAGTCAACAAAAGTCACCATCACTGTTAAGCAGCAGCACACCAGTCAGTAGCTAATTATTCTCACTACTTCCAATGCAAATGGCACTCCTCCAAACTCTTTTTTTTCCCCAGAGGCCAAACAAGAGAGGACAGCAGCAGCAGAGCTGCTTAAGAGCTCTTGCCCTGGCAGGATTTGGGACTGAGCAAGATGGGCCAGCAGCCTCAGACTGGGCCCTGGGTTAGTGAAAGGGTTGGTGTCTGATGCATCCATTCCATTCTGCAGCTCATTCACTTCAGCTACAGGCACAGGAGCAACACACTAATCCCAAAGTGAGAGAAACCAAGCAGGGATTTTCTTAGGCTGGGCTCCCTGAGAAATGCTTCAGGCAAACTATTCTGACCATCTCATTTGACAATTCATGCTGATTGGACTGAAGTAATTACACAGAAAAGGTCTTTCAAAACTGAGTGTCCATCACTTGTCTGCCATGCAGAGCTCTTCTGAGGTCATACAGTTGGGTTCCAGTGTGCTCATTTTTCATTAATATCTTGCTCTTTTCATGCAGCAGCTCCTAAATCCTTATTTCCTTCTGCTTGGAGCTGAGCCTTGCACAGTGACTCTGGGAACAGAGCAAGGACTGATATTCTGAACAGAACCAGCAAAGTCCACAGTGCTCCTGAACTCTTGGCACCCGAGTGCCAAGTGACTCCACTCCAGCAGTGGGGGCACTGAGAGCTAAGATTCTTCCACTGGCCAAAGAAATGCTCCTAAACCACAACATTTCATTCTCACACCCTCTTACACAAGGGAAGGGCTTGAGACCAAACCACCTTTCTGTGGGACAGTGCAGTGCTAGACCGTGCCGTGCCTTTCACTTCCACGTGCTCACAGCCTCTCTCCATACAAACATCCCATTTCCTACCAGGCAACCAGCAAGGCATGGGAACAGAAACTCCCTCAGAACATCTCCTCTGAGTAACACCACACTAAACACAACCCTAAACCTCAAGTCATAACAAACACCATTAAAAAATAAAAAGAACGCAACAAACAAAATGTTACTGCTGAGCCACTCCCTACAGAAATTTAAAAGCTTTGAGCACTTCTGCTTCTTTGGATTGAATTCCTGGAGCCAGACAACTTCCCCTTGGTTTTATCTACAGATTTTCCAGAAATATTGGCTCCCATATTGCATCCAGACCTTCATGTTAAAAGCAGAATGGCAAAGAAAAATATGCCTTAGGGAAAATCTGCAGTCCTGCTTGCATGGAAGTAGCATTAGGATTAAATATAAAACTTCCCATCTATCTTGTGAGGGGGCTGACAGGACATCCCTTTGTTGATAACAGCCTTTTCTGCCCTGCAGTAGGAACAGGGGCTGCAGCAATGCAGAAGGTCCAGCTGATAAGGCAAACAGCAGAGACAGTTTAGCTGGAACACACTGGGGTGGTGTTTCTACATTCCAAGAGCACAAACACACCAGGATATTTGGGATATACCTGGCTCAGAGCAACGTGGTCACTGTGTACAACTAAGAAAATGTACACACTGTGTATACAATTAGGAAAATAAAAAGAAAACGGGGAGAAAAGTGTTACAGTTTCAAGGCACATCATCAAGAGTCACACTGTATTTAACTGCAAGACAGTCAAACTTGCACAGAATGCCATAAAACACCAGGACTGCCTCCAACAACAATTACAGAACTGACTATTTTTTACTGTATTTCATAAAGCAGTTTTGCTTACACTTTGGTGCATCATCTCTGTGTGACCCTGGAGCACTCTGTCGTATCCTTTTTCGGACAGACTGATCCAAGTTGTCCAAGTTCTCCTCCTGATCATCCTCCAAGCCACTCAGCTTCTCTTCACTGGAATTTAGCTTGTCAGGATTCTGAGACATTTTCAGTTGGTTCTTTACAAAAAGAAAAATATATGAAAAAGGGAATGAATAAGCATTTTCTGACATGGCTGAGTTGGGTAAACACGACCAGGAATCCTCTTGATGAAGAAAAAAAAAATTAAGAATGAAAGAATTCTTATGAGGAGTTATATGATGTCATCCTCATAATGGCAGGGGACCTGGACTCAGTGACTCACTTCCCATCTTCCACAAAATGGGATGCTTTCAGCACAGCCACCATTTATTTAATCTGCAGTCCTCAAAAATCTCAAATTGTTCCCTTGCCATAATGATACAGGTGAGAGGAAAAAAAAAATTGTTTTCTTTCCCAGCACTGCTTTTAAGAGAACGATGAAAAACACCTTCAGAACAATATTCCAAACATGTTTTATAAAAGACTATGAGACAACATTTCCTTACTACACAGCAATAAATCTCCCTGAACATAACATATCCCTGAACTATGGTCTGCACCAACTGCTCACAGCTTAAAAACTTCCATCTGAGCCATCCAAAAGCTTTAAGCAGTAGCAAAAGAACTAGAGAGAAATTATTATAAAATTCTATTCCCATATTTTCATGACATTCAAGAGCCCTGATTTATGCATAAAATACCACAGTAAATTCGGTTTTTAAATTAAGACAGTAAAGAGCAGTTATAGCAATTAGAAATCCTGGTTTATTGGACATTACATATTAAAGGATATTTGCATCACATTTCAGATACCTGCAGTGTACTCAAAGTTACACTGAAAAAATTACCAGTAGAAAACCAAGTCTCACTGTTCCTTATCTTCACTTACTTCATTCTCAGATTTCCCTATAAAGAATGTAATTTCTACAAAGACCAGTGAAAACTCTCAAGCAGGAAGCTGCTGCTCAGGCCTTAATTTTAGAGAAATCTCTTTGAGAGCATATGATGTCTCTAAATTAAATAACTTAGATGTTCTGTGAAGTGGGAGTCAGGAAGAGTCTGCTTTCAGAATGAAACAGTGCTCCTGGAAAATCAACTACTTCCTTTTTCCCCCAGGATCCCACCATCCCCACTTTCCCA
>JANPWX010000057.1:1240914-1251117 GCA_024734555.1 Trochalopteron elliotii
GGACTGAGATAGATAGATAAATTAAATTAAATTTGATTAGATAGGTAGGTAGATGGGTAGGTAGATGGGTAGATGGGTAGGTAGATAGGTAGGCAGATAGATAGACAGACAGACAGATAGATAGATATGGATGGGGGTCTGCCCCATCACACAGCACTGATTCAGATTAATCCCCCCCCCTCCCCAGCAGCCCAGGAACACAGTCCTGGATTGTCCTTGCCGCCCTTAGGCACCTTATACAGGTCCCAGCGTGGCCGCCTGTTCCTCCAAATAGGAATCTGAGGTTCTCTGAGAGGAGCTGGGTCACCCTAAAAAGAGGAAGGAGCGTGCTGACCCTGCCTTGTGCCCACCTTTGGGTGCCCCAGGCTGCTTTTCCGTAGCCCCGACGCAAACTTGGCAGCGGAACCAGCCCAGTGACTCACAGGGCAGGGGATCTGTAATTCGGGACTGTCACTGCAGCAGGCGATGCCCACAGGCAGCAGTTTATTTCCAAGATAGGAATCTCATCCTCTTAACCGGGATGTTACAGCAGGCAGGAGGCAGAAAGGGAAAATACTTCTGCTGCAGAGCAAACCAAGCCAATGCCACCACTACTTTAGGATTTCCACCCCCATATTTTAAAGTATGAGCTTAACCAGTTTTTTTGAGGAAGTGCATTTATAATAAAAACCTTTCAGTTAAAACTAAGAACTGTAACTGCTATAAAGGCTTATATACTTCCCTGCTAGTTTTCAGGAACTGATTATTTTTAGAAGGCCTTTCTAATTAACTAGAAGAAGCTTTTTACATTTTTGCCTTCCACCCCCCATCAGGACACACTAAAGCATTGTCCTGTTGCACACCAAGTCCTTCAGCTCCATCTCAGAGAAAGACTCTGGCCCCAGCCACAGACACCAGAAATCACTGAGGCAGTAGTTGGTGAGACATGAGAGTCTGACACAAGATTGTGCTTTTTTAAGAACAGCTCACCACATGTGACCGTAACAGTTATTGCAACTTTGTTGTCATAATTAAATTTTATTCCTAAATAAAAGGACAGAGCTGAACACTTTAAATGGAAGAAGATTTGTTTTGGTATTTTTTTTTGTACAGCGGCTGTAATGAAGTTTGGTGGTATCATTCTAAAGATAGCTGCCCAAGAGTCAAAAGTAGATGTCTGATCATTTTATATACATATGATTACAGTTGCCTGTATTGCAAATCTTGGGATTTCCACTGTAGGCCAGACGTGGATAAGAAATGCCACAAGAAAAGCCAAAGGCCCTGCATTGGCTCCAGCACTTCTCTAATTACAGCTGGTGCCATCAACAAGAGTTGCAGACAGTGTAAAACACTGCAGGGATGAAGATAACCAGCCACAAACAGTACAGCCTGACTTTACCACATCAGGAGAGCCAATTCCTCAATATGGTGCCATCTGAGCTTAAAACAGCACAGTAATTTGTCACACACATAGGTTGGTTAGCTGGCAAGCCTGAAGAAAAGCTGTGCAACAGCAAGCAGAACGTTTTTCAGCTCTCTCCACCACACAGCAAGTCAAAGATCAGTGTTATGTGATAGTCACATAATCCAAGGCAAATTATGGAAAAAATAATGCTTTTAGCATAAGTCAGTGCTAGGGCAAAAGGTGGCAGAGATTTCATTCATGGTGTCTTTCATCTCAGTGATTTTGATACTTGAACAAAGGGAATCAACAGACTTGGCTTGTGGGGGAGGAAAAAGAAAGACATATAGCAATATAGCAATTAAGAATGAGAAAAGCTAAACTATAAATACAGATTAAACTCAAGTACTGTTGGCTTTGGTAATAATTGCATAAATTCCATTCATTTCCACAAAATAATTTTATTAGGCAGATACATGAATATAAAAGATTTACAAATATATTAGTGTTTTCACTGCTGGGGTATACAAAGTAATCAATAGTTAAAGCCTCACACACACATATTAGTAACTCTGTCTCCAAAATACTGCATAAAAATACTTGGATTACTACTATGAAACTGTTCTAGCAGCCTCTTTCTCTCTTTGTCAGAGAGTTTTGAATCTTCGTCAATAGCTTTCAATAGAGATAACAGCTCATCTTTTGTGGTCTTCTCTGTGTTGGAGCGATACTCTCTTTCATCAAGTTTTTGACAAAAGGTATAACCTGAAAGGAAACATGAGACATTCAGAGCATTATCACCACACTCCACCCACCCTCGAGATTCTATGGACTCACCCTCTTTTAGATCAAATCAGTCATTGTTATAGCAAACTTTTTTGCATCACCCATTTCTGATTTGGGGGCATGACAAGATGACAAAGATCAGGGTGAAGTGTTACCTGTTATCTTGCTGGGATCCTGGCCTTTCTGCAGAGCCAGCAGTTTATTGCTGACCATTTTGTGCAGTGCCCCTGGGATCTGGAACAATGCAACAGCAGCTTAGAGAAGGCAGCTCTCCATGAGCATACCAGATGAACAAAACCTGGCCATTTTCTAGCTCTTACCTTTAACACATCTCTCTGGTTGTCCACAAGGAACAAGATCAGGAGGTCAGTTTTCCCTCTGCATAAGTTTTTATTGTTGATAATAGCTTTAGAGAATGTCCTTTTCACGACCATCCTGTTGTCACTCTAAAGAGCAAAGGGAAATAAACAATGACCAGAAGAGGAGAGTTAGTCTCTCCCATTAAGAAGGGCATCACCTTTGTTCTTCTGAGACATTGCTTTTCCCGTAGTCACAAATTTAAACTACAAAGGTGTTTTCTGACCAGTACCTGGGACCTCTGGATTTCAGGAAGAGTGAAGCAACTGTTAAGAATGCAGATTTACCTCCTTCTGTAGCTTTAGCTCAGAATGGTGTGCTGCAACAGCCATGAAGTACAGCAGCCTTCTGAACTCCTCCCTGACTTGGCTGTCTAGGAGTTTCAAATAGAGCTGAACAGCTTCTAAAGATTGCTCCATCTTCCCATTCACTGGGGAGAGAGAAAGGTATCTATTGCCATATTCATTTAAATAAATGTTACCATAAAACACCTAAATTAACCACTGAAGAGATGCCCCTCTCTCTGAGCAGAACCGGCCAAACACAGCAATTCATTCTCACAAAAACTCCTCCCAGGCTGAGGAGAGCTGCTTGCAGACTCTGACAACATCCCCCACACACAGGCCTTGAGCCTGGTATTAAAGCTGCCTTGTAATTAACTTCAATTACAGTTCAGCCATCTTAAAGGGGATGTGAAATACTGAAAAAGGAACATGGTTCTATTAAAAAAAAATGAATGGCTTCTGTTTGTGGTAATAAAGATCTCACAAAAACTGAGGAGTATGTCAGAGATACATGGGCTAATTTTGATTAATTAATTGCAAATTACTTTGTAGAACTTTGCTAAGTTTTAATTTGCCTTACTATGCAGAATAGCCATTTTAGGTTTGTGAATTATTTAAATGAAATAGGTTGTACTAATATCCTTTATCATGTAGAGAGGAAGCATGGGATATAAATGCAAAGCATTCCAGTTAGCATGGAACAAGAAGAATAATCAAGGCAGAGAACTTATGAAGAGTAAGGAGATCTGGGATAAAATGTTGAGAACTAAAATATCAAAAGCTTTCTAAAATGCTGCCCAAACAAAAATTAAGAAACATTTCTGTGCAAAAAAGTAAAAGTTGTCAGTGAGGTACCAAGCATCCACACAGTTTTCAGTTTAAGTCTTACAGCCTAAATATTTACTATTAGGCTATATTTATATTTCATTTCCCATGGACACCAGCTAGTACCAAATTACAGCATTCTGGTTTCACACCCATTCTATATAAACCTGAATAACGATTACAGAACAGCCTACAGTAAGAACCAAAATGTCAAAGAACAGTCTTTATGACTAGAAATTAAAAAAAAAAAACAAACAAAAAAACCCATACATAAAACCCTCAAACAAAACAGAGAACCAACAAAAAAAAACACTCATAGAAGTCAGTTTTTAATCTTGGCTCCTGAGGTAAATACTCAGTTTCTCAGTGCATATCTCACAGAACCACTGGAACACAGCTCTGTTTTACTTACCTAACAGTTCTGCAATTCCTAAATGAATTTCAGATGCATGGCTTAAGAGAGGCTCCTTTTTTTGGCTGTAATATCTCCCAATGTTCTCAAACAACAGCAATTTCCAGGCATCTGCTTTGTCTGGGTGATCAGGCAGGTTCCTGCTAATATACACCACCATGTGATCGGGCAGATACTCCAAGCAATCAATTGCTGCTGAGAGCCACTCATCTGTCCTGGAAGACAGAGGGGTTGGGAGCTTTAATTGTGGATGTCCTTCAGAGCTGGCTGCAATGCTTTCCACAGGGAGCAGGCAGGCTGGTTCCTTTATCACACTGAGAACTGCGTGTGTAGGCACTTAAACCCATCAGAAATTCACACAGGAGACACTTCACCTGAC
The DNA here is from genome assembly GCA_024734555.1 of Trochalopteron elliotii. Taxonomy (NCBI): domain Eukaryota; kingdom Metazoa; phylum Chordata; class Aves; order Passeriformes; family Leiothrichidae; genus Trochalopteron; species Trochalopteron elliotii. The sequence continues at coordinate 1,245,342 of JANPWX010000057.1, forward strand.
ACACTGGGCTAGATCATGGCCATAAGCCTCTTTGTTATGTATTTAATCAAGATGAAAAATTAGTAACCCACAAGTAAACAGTCACAAGCAGTAAAACCCAAAGTCAATCATGTCCTCTGCTGTTAGATAAGGACACAATTATTGCTAGATAAACAGAAACATGAACCTTGATCTGATTCAGACTGGTACAAGTTTTTCAGAGAATGTTTTTAACTCTATGCAGTTTCAAGCTCAGCATTCTTAGCTCTTTTAATACAGTAGGAGGAACTAAACTATTTCCTCACAAGTGATGTCGCTAGGACAAACTTTCATGATTATTATAAAACCTCTGTTCTTCCCTCAAAGAAGCAGCAAAGAATTTCCCCTCTGAATCCCATCAACTCCTGTCATTGCATTCAAAAACCATCCCAGTGTTCAGACATTCTCACTAAGCAATTGTTATTGACCAGTTATTCCAGTCAAGTCCAACAGGGAAAACGTGCCTTCTCACATCCCTTCTGCTGGACTGCAACTGCTACATTTCTACATTTCCACCCAAAGACCAACTGTGCTTTACATTCCCCTGAGAGCAGAAGGTTTTTCAGAGCTGCAGAGGACAGCAATGGTTACTCACTGCGAGTCACTGAAAGCCTTGAGGATCTCTCTGTCCAGGTAGTTACTGGTGATGACATATCCAGGTGCCTTCCTGGGCTGTGGGAGCTGAGGTCTGATCTCCTGATGCTCCAGCAGAGACTCCAGGAGAGGGAGGTCCACCAGCTGCAGCAGGCGAGCGATTGTTTGTTCTTGCCACACTTCATTAATAACTGGGAAGGGTGGGTACACAAAGCACAGGGAGACTCAGCATGTGCAAAAACTGATCACAAGGAAGATAACTGCCCTTCCTCCCATCAGGCCTAACCTAACAGATTGATTTTACCAAAATAGAGACTTGCAGTAGCAAAGTGCGTGGCTCTTATCAGCTTGTAGTGCCTTTTATCACCACAAAAGGCAAGAATTACCCATTTGTTTAGTTAACTGCAAGTGTGAGAGAACTGCTTTTCGGATAAGTCTGAAGTGCCTTACACTCTTTCTGCTCTAATTTGCAAACAATCTTTGTTCTAGATAAGGGATGAAAAAAAAAGTGCAACACTGACACTCTCCTTATCACAGCTTCCTTGAATACTTCCGTTTGATGAAACCAGTTTCTAGGATGCATTAGCACTTTTAACCAAAGGAAAAAAACACATTAGATCATAGCTTGGTCTGAAAGACAAGCCATGAATCGTCAAAAATAGTTTCACACAAGACTGAAGGAGTGCTGGATGTGCAGATAACACAATTCACTTCTAGCTAACTGCAGACTATTTGTCCTAAATAAAACAAGCACAAAAGTAGTGCAGGGAACTGAATATTATGAATATTTCTAACTCAAATCAAGCTCTCTACATTGGGTATTCTTCTCCACAAAAGCCAACGCTGATTTTATTTCAATCAAGAGATAATGCCTCTTTGTCTGATGAAATAAAAAGGCAAAAGGCAAGCCTGCAACAAATACAATTTGCCTTTTCACCACCTAGTGTTCAAACCAAAATACTGTGGAGTGTCAGTTTGCCTCCCTGTCCAACCTGAGGGGCACAAGTCTTCCCAGTGCTACAGATGTACCTTCCTTCTCCCACAGACAAATGACTGTGACATTATTTGGCTTACCTCGACGGGACAAGCTGTCTGAGATGTTTACTTGAGGGCTGCTTGCAGGCTTTAGACTCAGGTTTTCCCAAAGATCCTCCAAGCTTTCTGGTTTGAATGGAGGAGAGTGGAACAACGTGCTCTTCTCACATCTGAGATTAAAAACACTTTTTATATACATCTATAACCATGTATATGGATAACCAAACATATAATGCAACATACAAAAATGGGTAACTGTCCCAAGATCAAAAATTTTCTCCTGTGTAGATATTTACATCATCTTCCCCCTTGTCTCCCCTGCCTGACACTTCCTCTGTCCAAGTCACCCAGGAGAATGTACGATACCTTCAAAAATTATTTGTATGTAACAGAACCACTCCAGCCACAAAATTACTGTTTCTGCAAGCACAGCTGTATGATTTCAATTCCCACAGCTTCTTCGTTTTAGGGCACTGCAAGATCTTTTTGATGTCCACTATCTTTGACATGGATGTGACAAGCTGCACGTATCGATAGATCTGTTCCTTTCACTAAACTTTCCTAATCACTAACCTGATGGATCTGTACCCTGCCCAGAAGAAAAACACCTTCATTCTACTCTAACAAAACAGGAATAATCCTGTTTAATGACTGTTTGTTCAATTCTAAGTCTTACTTCAACAGCTCTTGTGATGAAAATATTTTTAAATACCACATATAATAAAAATGGCTTTAATTTTTCATGAATTCTCTTTTTAAATAAAGACTTAGGACAGTTTGCTTTAGGACAGAACAGGAGTTAGTGGAAGAGAGGGGAGAAGCAGGACAAAAGAAATATTTTTAATCACTGTTCCCCTACTTTTTTCATCAGATTTGATGCACTCAAGTTCACATTTGCTACTCACATGAACACGACAATTGAAAAAGGCATTTCCATTTTGGATCAATACTATTTACAATTTTCAAAAGTGCACATTGCTAAATATATATATTAAATATATCCACATAGTTTCTTGTAAGAGTATGTCAGAGCAGGTGAAGAGATGAACACTGAACAAAAACTGTTTAAGGGACGTTATTTGGCAAAGTGGCATCTACATGTTCTGCTTTGTGCACCTTTAGTCAGTACCAGGGTTTTCTCTGCCCACTCCTAAAAGGACAGGGAAACAAAACCTCACCATTGCACTTCCCTCTGGTTCTAGGATGGAGTGCAGTAGCAAAACAGGAGAACAGCCTGCTACCCTGCCTGGTAACAAGTCATACATGCACAAAGAAACAGCTGAAAAAAGAGCTAAATTGGAAGCATAGCGAAGCAAAGATGATGAAAGGAGAAAACAATTTTTCTTTAGAAGTTGCATGGATTACTGGTTAATACCAGAGCTAGATGTGCAGTGACTAAAGACTGCCCTGTTGCGTTAGCCTGTTTGATGCACCTGAATTGCAGTTGGTTATAATGATTTAGATGAGTATGTAAATGCATTTAATTTCTATCCTCTCACCTCCCTCCCCCAAGGCAACGTGATAACAGACAGAGAAAACAAGTAACCACGTAGGCTGAGTGATTTACTCTCTTCAAATTGCTCTTTCCTACCTGTCTTCCACCCACAAACATCTATGCAGTGTCTATTTTTACCCTGTAAATGTACAAGTTTTCTTTTCTCTCCTCCAGAATACGTAATATTTTCCTCTTGTAAAAAGTCTTTTTTTCACCTCCACGTACTAACCTCTGTGGGGTAGACTGCAGGTAATCCTTCTCAATCTCTGGCTGGCTGGAGGCATTTGTGAATCTGTAGAGGCTGCTGCTGCTGTCCTCAAACACGGAGCGTTTGTCTTTCCCAAAGACCCTCGTTGAGACAGCCTCAAACACTTTGCAATCCATCAGCGCCTGGCACACCCGCACCACCTTAGCCCGGGAAACATCCACATCCCCAAAATACTTGTTCTGCAGAAGATGGGCAAAGACAACATCCACTGCATCTGAGCCGATGAAACAGTCGTGGTAACACTTCAGGTTCTGGCGGCGCTTTTTCACTTCCACTTGAGTTTGGAGAGTGCTGATAATGCTGCTCCAGACGAACGTCGCTCCAAACGGCTTCTGCGCCAAGCTGAAGCCTGGGAACACACACAAAGACTGAATTCATGCTGCAGTCACAGCCCCCTCGCTGCCTTCTAGCTTTCATGAACCTTGTAAGGGTTTAAAAGTCTTTGAGACTTCCACTTTGGCTTGGGTTGCTCAGGCATTAACACTTGGTTACTTCCTCAGCAAGTCTGTCTGCTCTGTGCCACTGTCTCCCTCTCTCTCTCTGGTGGTTCCTCTCACCACACCACCCTAAAGCTCTGCAACCAGGAGTTCCTGGTTTTTTTCAGCCTCTCACTTTGTCCTTTTGTGTGTGCCTTGGTCACCGAATGGTTGCCCTTGCAGAACCACTGCTAAGCACTTAGCACACCACTAACAAGGCCATGGGTTCTCTCGAGTTGCCATTCACTCCACACTTACACCACCAGACAGCCCTTTTGCCACCTCGGCTCCAGCAGAGGCAGCAGCTCTGTGCACCCAGTGCCACTTCCTTGAGCCAATCGTCTTCCCTCCCCCAGTGAAACCAGTGAACTATTACTCATTCACCAGTCTGATTAGACTAAAATGCCAGCAGTTTGACCTGAGGCGACACTCAACCTCCACAAGGACTTAAAAGTACACCAAGTTTGCAGGTGGCACCTAACTGGGGAGAGCTGCAGCCACCAAAGAGGTTTGAACTAGAATATGCTTTCCAGTAAGTCAGATAAATAATTTACTAAGAGTGAAAGCAGAGGAAGAAGAGAGAAATCAAAAGCTGAAGGACAAAATATGGAAGGAGGAGTTGGCAGCAATCCTACAGAAAGCCAGCTGGGATTGTGACAGACCTCAAACCAAATGAATTAACAGTGCAATGCAGTGTTTGAAAAAAACAACAACATGCAACTCCTTCTGGAACATATTACCATGAGTGTTTTCCATAGAGATGCAGGAGGTGTTTTTTTCTGCTCTGTTTAGTCTGAAGTGGCTTTAGTTAGAGAATTGTATTCCAGTTTGGGGCACCAGTTTGCAGCTACTCCCCAGCTACAAGAAAGCCCAGAAATTGGCAAATAAGCAAGGGGAAAAGGAATAGTAGAGGGGCAGTGAAGACTGAGAAGAGGGAGAGAAAGCAAGGAGCACAATACCATTTGAACACAACAACATTTCAGAAAGACAGAACAGTTATCTTTCTGAAAAGATTAATATCAAGGAAAAAAACAAAACAAGAAAAACAAAGCAGCTCTTTAACACACAGCATTAAACCAGCCAAGGCAGAAATCTCCCAAAACTTCCAGCTTCCAAAGCTTTAAAAGTACAAGACCGACAAAGTACATACATAATTGTTGATACTTTAACCTGTTGACAGCTTCAGGAAGGCAGAACAAACACAACGAAGACAGAATTCTCTTCCAGCCCTACATTCCAATAGCCAGCTATGCTCTTCGGGAGGAAAGAACCCCCAATCCCGACACCACCAAACATACAACAACGCTGGTTTCTGTCGCTGGAATAAATACCAACGCGCACAACCTGCAATGCTTTAACTACTGCTCACAGCTTTATCGCACACAGAGCCCTCCTTAGACGCACAGAGCCTTCGGATCTTTTCTGTGGGAAGCGGTATTAAGTGCGGCACTAAGGCAAGTTTCCTCAAAGTTAAGGTGCTCAAGGGTGGCGAAAGAAAAAAGGCAAAACCAGTTTCTCGGGGAGCGCCCTTACACCGCTTACGCCGCGCTACCGAGGCACCTGCTCTTAACCCGCGCTGGGGACACGGAGCTGCCCAAGCCTCCCTGGCACCCGCAGCTCCACAGGCAGGGCAGGGCAGAGTAGGGCAGGCACAGCAGAGCAGAGTAGGGCAGGCACAGCAGGTCAGGGCTCCCCGGACTCCCGGCGCTGCCGCCCAGCCCGAAGCTCCCGCTCCCGCCGGCGGAGCGAGCGCGCAGCCGGGACGGGAATCCCGGGCGGAAGCGGCTCCCGGCGCCGGAGCGCGGCCAACTTTTGAACTTCCCGGAGCCGGGAAAAGCGCCGAGCGCAGCCACCACCGCCGGCGGGAGCTCTCAGTGATGACTGGTAGCA
>JANPWX010000057.1:1251194-1310351 GCA_024734555.1 Trochalopteron elliotii
CAGGGCAAGCGCCGGCTCCGCGTATCTGCCTGGCCGGGCGCGCCCGCGGCGTTTGGAGCCCGCGGGGGCGGAGCCGCAGCGCCCACGCCCTGGGCGGGGCCGCGCACAAAGGGCAGCGACCGCCCGGGCACTGCCCGGCCCGCTGCCGTCAGCAGCCGCGGAATCAAAGTTAGGGAGAGAAGGGATAGCTAGAGACAGTACAGTCTAATCCCCCTGCCGAGGTCACCCGGAGCAGCTGGTACAGGAACGCGTTCGGGTGGGTTTGGAATGTCTGTTCCAGTGCGCTGCCACCTTCAATGGAAAGAAGCTCTTCCTCATATCGAGGTGGAACTTCTGCTGTTTTAGTTTACGGCCAGTGCTCCTTGTTCTGTCGCTGGGCACCACCAAAAAGAGTCTTTGTGGTGTTTATATGCATTGATGAGATCCCCTCTCAGTCTTCTCCAAACTAAACAGGCTCATCTCCTACAGTCTCTTAAGAGAGATGCTCCACACCCCTCAGCATCTTTGTGACTTTCCACTGGACCCTCTCTGGTAGTTCCGTGTCTTTTTTGTACTGAGGAGCCCAGAACTGGACACAGTATTCCAGGTAAGACTGGCAGTATCCATAGGAAAGTGGCTGCTGTGGGAAGGGTGGAAATACTGCACAGAACTGGTGCTACTGAAGGTCCTGTGCCTGGTGTGAGAGCAGCTGGTCCTGGCTGGGGAACTGTGCTCTGACACTCCCTGTAGCACTGCCAGCACCACCTGCATTCCTGGCAGCAGGACACATGTCCCTGCTGACACAAAATGCTGGATTTCACACAATCCCAGGTAGGTCAGGCTGGAAGGGCCCACAGTGGGACACCTGGTCCAGCCTCCCTGCCCAAGCAGGGCCGTCCCAGAGCACATGGCTCAGGATTGTGTCCAGAAGGGTCTGGAATATCTCAGTGAGGGAGACTCCACAGCCTCTCTGGGCAATCTCTTCCAGTGTGTGATCACTGCACAGTGAAGTTCTTCCTCAGGTTTAGGTGGAACTTCCTGTGGATCAGTTTCTGCCCATTCTTGTCCCATTGCCTGGCAGCACTGAGAAGTGTCTGGCTCCATCCTCTCAGCTTTAGATATTTATACACATGGATGAGACCCTCTCTGTTCTCTTCTGCAGGCTGAACTCACCCAGGTCCCTCTGCCTTACCTTGTAACAGATTCCCCAGTCATCCTCATTGCCCTCAGCTGGGCCCACTCCAGGAGCTTCATGTCTCTCCTAAACAATTCTCTTTATTTCCCCCTTATTTACTGTCATTTTAAACCCCAGATCAGTCAGATCTATTTCTGTGGGTTAACCTGAGCACAGGCCTTGTACGTTGCCACGGCTGAACACCTGAACACTGTCCTTGGCTGTTCCTACAGGACACACAGCCTGCACACCACATGTGGTTGAAGTTCTCTTGTGATCTCTTCTATGAGCAGTTCATTGTAGCAGCTGGCATTTCTCATTGCAATGAAATGAAATAATAAATTCATTTTTAGAGTAATAAGTGTTTTTTTCTGCTGCCTGCAGCAAACTGCTGAGAGATCCAACATAATTTCTTACTGTGTATAAAGTATAATTTTCTACTAAGAATCAAGTATTTTGATATCCTCACTCAATGGAAGTGTATTAGCACAACATAAAATAATTCGTGTTTTTTGGATTGATTTCCATAGGAACAACAAACTGATCTCCATGGTACAGACTCACAAGTATGTAATGCACCTCAAAGACCAAATAATACAATGTTACAAGTGATTCAAAAATTCACTTTGAGTCATCAGATGATTGAACTTTAGTCTGTTCTATGTCAAATTCTGTGCTAGCAGGTGTAAATGCAGGATGTTTGGTACCCACTGAAGCTCAGGGCAGCCTTCTTTTATCCTCATTTGTTACACTTACAGGGAGGGCACTGCAAGTTTGTTCATTGTATGCAAATAAATAGACAATGCACTTCATTGGAAGCTGTGAAAAATTACTACAGGCAACCAGGTACCATAGACTTGTGGCAGACAACCATTCCTTCATGTTTCATTGCCTGAGCAGTACAACATTTGATAAAGGAAGTTCTAAAAGTCGAAGTTTTTGTGAAGTTTTTTAGATAAGGAAATCTTAAGTCTCTGGGCACAGAGAAAGGAATCTATTCAGGCTGTAGCAAAATGCCATCCTACAAAAATGAAAGTTCATCTCGTTTCCTGAACAATAGGAAGTGACTAACAGAGATTTGTTTGTTGGGGAAAGAAGGGAAGATGTTTTAAAAAAAGAAGTAGTCCTGATTCACAGGTGCCAATAAGAACCCAATAAAATAATGTGTAATGCATAGGTCAGTGGGGATTCCCTGCTTTTGTAGCAGTTTGCTGCTAGAATTTTTGACACATTGCCAAAATATAACTGTGAATCAGTAAATANGGGAGCAGAGCAAACCACAGCCAATGCACTGTGGGCTGCTCACTGAGAAGTTTGTAAGGTTTTTATTTTTGTATTTTATTACCAGGGGATCAGCAGCCTACCCTGTATTTCTGCATTTACCTTCATGTTTTCTGCCAGTGACCACAGCCCTGACACCCCAGTTTTTACAAGGGCAAACAGCAGATACTGGCTGGTTAGACAGCTGTGGTCAGACAGAATTTGAGAAATGCTGTCTTTTGGTATTTCTTAAAATAACATAATTGTAAAATGCTTTCCTAAAGCACAGATAGTTAGACTTTCATGTAATTGTTAATATATACATAATTATTGATGATATCATAATTTGTTTATACTTTTATACAGTCACTTTAAATAGTGCAACTTCATGCAGCCAGGAAGGTCTTGGCTGGGGGAATTCCTCAGACCACGGTGGAAAGATCTCAGGATAACAGTACAACTCACTGTCTCTCACTTCCCCTTCCACAGTGTGTTCCCCTAATTAACCTCCATAAAGCTGAACACAGGATGCACAGGAGAATGCCAATTAAAAAGACAAAATTAACATAATTTATTCATAAAATCATTTGAGGCTAATGTATTTTTAACAAAAGTCCTAGTTTGTACAGTTGTATCAGATTCTTTGCAACTGTCACAAAGGACTTTTATAGGAATAGCAAAATAAAAATCTCCAGGTCATCTAAAAATATTCCTACCAGCCTACAAAAGCATCAAGAGAGTGGTTATGTTTTGAAGAACTTAAAAACTTCAGTTTTCAAGAATTTCTGAGTCTCATGTAAGACCTGTAGGGTTTAATAAGAAGAATAATGCAGAAACAGAGTACTTAAATTCAACAGCCACAATTTCAGGCATGTCTGCTGATTAACTTCCTAACATCAATTAAATGTTTGCTCAAGGATAAAGATGATGATAAAGGATAAAGACCCACATCCAGGTCTTGTCTGATCATGGAGGGAGAGAAGGCAAAATGGAAACTTGCAGCTCACAAAGTGAGGAATGATGCACACCTGCATGCAAAATGCTGTCTAGCTTTTCTCATAATGAACCTAGAATCTGGGCAGCCAACCAGGATGTGGAAGCAGAGCACCTGTAATTTCCAGACACTCTGGGCACAAATGAAGGAGATATAATTGGATGTAAGACCTTACAAAGTAAAAACATGAGTGTGTGGTAAAAAACAAAGTAAAAACATGAGTGTGTGATTGAAGATTTCAAGATCACTCTTAGAAAGACAAAAGTTGGAGGCTGTGTTATCCAAAAGAGATGGAGGCATGTTAATAGAAAATAGGGGATGCTGCTGTTTTATCTACAACAGATCAATGCTTGCTTAAGTGACTGGGAAACTTTACGTGTTCTTGAAAAAAACACAGGAAAAAGTTTTATTTTTTAAGTTAAAAAAAAAAAAATGGAAGGACACCAAAGCTGGAACATAAGCTGTTCTAAAACCCAGAATTGTTCAGTGTTCCAATTGTTATTCAAAATTTTAATGCCAAAATTGAATAATAATTGTCACTAAAAATTGACTAGAAAATAAAGAGGAATTTTTGCAGAACAATACCATCCAATTTCTTATTTTCAAGTGAATTTAGATCCCACTTTTTCAAATGATTAACATAGAGCTCTGCATTTCAAATGCCTCTTACATCTCAAACACATCAGAAGGCTCTCTTCCATACCAAACTTTATTCTGAAGATTTCAAATATCTTCCCATAACAATAAAGCTTTAAAGATTAAGTGTATATCAACACAGCTTTAATGTATACATACATAAAATTTTTGCCATTATCATCAGGCTCTGTTGAACCCAATCTTAATGTCTGAAAAAGCATAGCAATTAATAATTACCATAAAAATTCAGAAAAATATTCCAGTTATTTAGAACAGTTACACTTCTGTTTTTCCCCCACAACAATGCCTGTATTCACTACAGTGGCGAAGTTGATGAAAGGAGAACATTATAAAGAGTAACCCTTAAAATGTTGCTTCATTCCATTCATAAATGTCGAGACAAATTAAAGTTCAGCATATGGTTCACTGTTGCACAGAGATCCTCATGGAAGGCAAAATCAACTGCTTCTGTTACAGAAATTGCTACAATTATCATGGCATTATCAAATCTGCTCTACCTCAATGCCTGAAAATACAAAGGCCAGTGCAAAAGGTTTTCAGTAATGAAACAGACCAATAAAAATTGGAAAAGTCTCTTCTCTGGTAATCTCAAAATTAAGGACATGAACAGCTTGTCACACAATCTCAGATTGCAAAGGGCTGTTTGACAAGGTGGACAGATCTGAAGGCAGATTACAGAGCTGCCACAGGGAATCTCCTTTATTACTGACTAACAGGTTCTGCCATTCATAGCTCAGAGCATGAGGACTGCTCAGGGCTGAGTTCCACGGGCTGGAGAGGACAGACACTCTCCCTTGGGATGCAGAGCAGGTTATTCACTCTGCTTAGCCCTGTTTCCCATCTACATTTGAATTAAAAAAGAGGACGACGCAGGTTCTGTGGGATACAGTGAAGCCATGGCAACCACAGCACCCGCCCCACCGTGGAGAGGCTGCTCCAGAGCGCACTGGGCCTGGGCGAGAGCACCATTCACTCCTGAAGGGCAGCTCTGGAATTTTACGGTGATGTGAAATCTGTAAGGATCCCATCCTGGCATTTCTGAAGAGCCTGGAACAATAAACAAGCTCCCAGGACAGAAGCTTCTGGGTACCGGACTGCTGGAGGCGACAAAGGGCGCATTGTCGGGAGCGCCATCCTTGCATGGCCGGGCTGGAATAGCAATGTGTCTGCGGGAGCAGGGCGGGCAGGGCCGGGAGGAGAGAGGCTGAGTGTGCTGGTGCACACTGACCCCCGCTGGAATGCGCTCCGGGAGCAGCCACAGCACGGCCACACACCAGTGCTCGAGGTGGCTCACAGCAAGGACGTGGGAATGGAGCAACCTCACCACAAAACACAACTTGTGATGTCACAAACCCCCATTTCTCAGCCTTAATAAAGGTAAAAGGATTTTGTCTCAAGTGAATTTTTCAGCTTTTCCCTCTAGTGGAGGTTTCCTGGGACTTCAAGCACGATTACACGCTGTAAGCAGAGACTGACTCCACCGTCCCTCAATGAGTCCTGGCACGGGCGCTCTGGCACCGCTGCCTAGGTTAGGACTCCTCTCAGAACAGTGAAGGCTCAGTGTCCTCTGCACGCCAGAAACCTGCTCAGCCAGAATGAGCCAGTGCAATCGGATACTTTGAATAATTCAGGCGGCAGAAGTCACTCTCTGGCCGGCTGGGAGGTGCCGTTCCTCCGCAAAGCTGCAGTTACTGACTGAATGTTAACTCCAACACAACACAAAACCAAACGCTAACCCGTGTCACTGCTGAAAGGGGCTTTAGGTGAGTTCAGAAAGAATTAGGGGAGCAGCAGCACCAGCTGATAGTTGTGGAGGGCCTGAAGGAGCAGTGATGTCCCCCTGAAGCACAGTGAGGTGGTAACTTCACTGTGGGACAAGTTCCATGTTCCTCATCCCACAGTGAGCACTCACTAGTGGCACCAGGCTAACGGGACAGGAAGAGCTGATGGGTGACAGGGGAGAAAAGTGACAACTCTAAATGGATTTTCTGAGCAAAACTGAATCCCTGATTTTGACCATTTGTTTTGGTTTTCTTAGAAAACAGCTGCATACCATTTATGCTCTAGGGCAGAGAATCATTGTTTATGTATGTTAGAAGCAGGAATCTATAATTTACCTTTTATATTACTGTACAATGTGCTGGGGCCACCTAACTCAATTATGCTGTATTTTGCCAGGCCTATGGTTTAGGATAGGAAAATATCCCCAGAAGTATCCTGCAGAATTTTATTACCCCACTAAACTGAAATGGAACTTGTACAGTTCACGTCAAAAAGAAAGTGACAGTCCCTGGCAAAGCATTTCCTGTTACCTGGTTTCTGGGGTTTATTTCAGGCAGCTGGTTCTAGAATTGCAACACTTGGATTCTCACAGAACACGTGAGCACCCTCTTCAACTCCTTCAGTGCAAAGTCCTTTGGCTGTGGGGTCAAACCACCTCTCTGGCTGGCTCAAACTACCTCTAAACAAAGTTGCTGGATGCTGCACTGAAACAAATAGGTGTTCCCTTACTGTCTTTTGTCAGGAAAGCTGTAGGGACAGGAATTTCTGCATTCTGACCAACAACAAAACCCTGGGAGGTTTCAGAAGCCACCAAAGCTGCTTTCCTTAGGGAAGAGCTCTAAATCCTCTTCCTCCCAGAGCTTTGAACAAGTTGCCCATTTGACCTAAGCACATAATAAAACATTGATGCTCCAGCTTTTATTCAATTATCATATCACTTACCTTCTGTTGCCACAGCAAAAATATCTGATACATAAATAATGCACATACAAATCACATTAGAAGCCACCATGGTTAGAAAGGAAAGGATGATGCAAACTAACATAATTTTACTTAAAAGGCTTTGCTTCACATGTTCTGGAAGGCTGAGAAGGCTACAACATGTATTCCCAATTATGTAGTTTACAATTTCAAATAACACATGTAGTATAAAGAAGGACTTCAATTATTCATAAATCGAACTAAAAAACTAAAATGAAGGACCTTAGCTGCTCCTTCAGTCCTGCTTATGGGCTCTGCTGTTACTGCTGCTTCCCTCTACGCTTTGGGCATCAGGTAGCTAAAAAAAACCCCAACAAAATCAACCAAAATTAAGCACCCACAAAGAAAAGAAAATGCCCTGTGGAACTTTTAAAAGCAAAAACCTAAGACATACTCAGGACAAATGAGAGAGTGCAGCCCTGAAATTTTGTTAGCTGTTTTCCCTGACTCACCATTTATTTTTCTCCTTTAAAAATAGCTTGTTCTCTGTATTTAGTGCTGTATTCTTGTAAGGGATCAAATGAAAAGAATTTTAAGATGGTTTTCTCTACTTCAGTTTCTGGAAATGAAACAAAGAGTTGTTAGGTTATCTGTGGAAAAGGCAAATAGCTAATGCAGAGCAAGTCATTTTGATTGCCAAAGATACTTACCCACAAACTGCTGATAGCAGGAGCTGCCTTCTCTTTTTAAAAAGCTGTATGCATTCTTGCTTTTTATTAAAAAAAAAATAAAAACCTTCAGAAATTAAAAGTTGTATCTGAAACACAGCACTGAAATCTTCAGGATTGCAACAGGACATTCTCTGCCTACCTGTTTCCCACAGTGTTTTTTGGAAAAGACAACTATCAATTTCATAGGAAAATGACTCATTTTATGTTCACCTTGGTTTGGGAAGAAGCTTATACAGAGGGCCATTAAAAAAAGATTCCATTCTCCAGAATCTCCTTTTTCTGCAAACAAGTTGCTCAAAGAGGGCCTGCTGTGGCTCTTATGGACCATACCCACAGCATGGGGGCCCAGCCCTCTGTGTGAGGGAAAAACAGTGGTAAGAATATGCAGGGTAATTCAATGTAGCTGGGGGGCAAAAATACCAAAACTCTGGGGAGCACCATTTCTTCCCCTAGGGTACAGAGAGATGACATTCTAGTCTAGCAAGAAAGAGAATAAATGAAGACACTAAAATTCAGGGAAACCCCACCTGAATCACAGCAGCAGACTCTCTCTTACCTCGACAGTCTGGCTCCTCACTTACTGCAGCAGTTTAGGATCTGGCAGCTGTATTGTACAAATTAATTCAGAACATCCAGAACCCAGAACTAAAAAATCCAGATCAACCAGACATGCTCAACTCAGGCAACACAATGGAAACCTCCCCCTCCCCAAACCCTAGAACTGTATTTCTTCATGTTGCAAGCAGAAAATAGAGTCCAAACTGCCAATTTGTTTCCAACAAGCTTAACTGTTTGAGACTTAATATTTTAATAACAAATGACTAAGCATTATGAGGTTTTTGTTTAAAAAGTGTTTTTGCTTTAATGGGTTTAGTTAATAACATCATGAATGGTACAAAACTGTCCTTTTTCACATTTCCATACATTGTATTATGGACCACCTGAAAATCTGGACTAAGAATGCATAGTGTCTCTTAATTAGCCCTAACTTCATTTTTTGCCATATGTAGAACAGATATGCAGAAAAACATGCATTTATTACCAATGACATGTTAATATTAGCTTAAATAATAATATATGGCAGAATGTGCACTGTGAAATGCACAGGTTCATAATAGGGTAAGAGAGACCAAATGTCAAGTGCTGGCAACAAAATAAGAAATGGTTGATGACACACTGACATTTTGTGACCATAGTATTAGCTTTTCTGCTTTAAAATTGTTTTAAATAGTAGTAAATATTTAAATAATATTTAAAATATATTTCCTATGGAAATCATTTACTTGGAAGACAGCCTGTAAGATCTGACTTTTTAAAAAGTAGTATTTCATTTTGACAATATATGAATACAATACATGCCACAGAACCTCAAAGACCCTTAAGTCCTTAGCTGTTTTCAGAAACAATTTCTCAATGCAATTTTGTCTCTGATTTTTTGCTAGCAAAACTTTGGGAGTAGCATCTCAAAACAAACCTGCCTTTAAGAGAAATGCTATATTTGAATAAAATCAAACCCAGTGTAAATCGGGATGCCACACTAAAGGAAAGAGTAGTGGAATTTAAAGCCAAATAACTGATTATGCAATTTGTTTCATTCCTGTTTTGCTAATTCATAGTCTAAGGAGGGCTTTGTTCCTTCCTAGTGCATCTTCTCTTGCAGTCAAATCAGTGCTCAATTTCCACTGTCATATTAAGGGATGAAGACCTCACTGTTACTCCAAGGGGAAAAAATCTGAGTTGTGGGTGCAGACTTCATTATCTAAAATGCAACAAAACAAAGTATTTGTGCAAAAAAAGTAATTTGTACATTGACTTTTTCATTAAGTTTGCTTCAGTATAAAAAAACCTCTTCAATCCTACTAACAAAGCTTTGCTTTGATTTATGACCCTTCAACATACTCAAAGAGTTCCATGTTTTTACTTATTCTAATTTGGTAAATTAACAATCCAGCCACCATTTTTGCACCCCAAGACAAAGATGGAAGCTCCATTATATTAATCTTTAATAGTCTGGGGCAGTTACTTTTACTCAAGACAAGTTTTTCCTGTCTTCTACAGGCACAGTGCTTGTTTAACTGGCCTTGGGAACAAAACAGCCAAAAATAAGCCAGGTCACTTCCTATGGCAGTGCAGAGCCTCCTGGCCCCCCTACCCCCTTATTTTTTTTTTTTTCAATGGTTTTTGCTAAAATTACTTCCTTTTTAAATAGGGACAAGCTACTCCAAAAGCCTCTCACTTCGTTTTTTTTTTTTTTTTTTCAGCTTCTAAGGACTGAAAGCAGCTTTCTAGAGCTACTTCTAGATTCCAAGATCCAGAGTAAGTACACAGTAGTGGTAATCTAGAAAACACAGAGAACTCTCTCAACTTGCTGCTTCATTAGGAAAGGCTGAGAGAGAGACAAAGTCTGACCAGCTCTTTACCACACCATCAAGGAGCTGATCCCATTGTTCCCTCAGTCTGTATCCTAAAGATTTATAAAAGCACAGACTAGGAATTTCCAAACTGTAATGTGACTACAGAACTCTGCCTGGGCCAGTAACTCCCTCTCATGAATCCACACCCACTGCCAGCCATCCCAGTAAGGGAATGCACTGAGTAAACTTGGGAATGCCCACTCGTGATTGAAGAGTACCAGGCACGTTTCTACTGTACCTCCAGTGTGCACATTTACATGAAAATCATTTTGTCTGCTTGCTGCCAAGGCTGGTAACTCTGCTGTTTGGTTTCACCCTATAAACTCGAGCTCCTACCAGAGCCAGCAGGACTGAAACTATGGAAATTCTTTACCCCCACAGCTACCCTTCTTTTCACCGTGGGAATGAATTAGCTCCATGATTGCTCCAACAATCTGCACATTCTGCCTAACCCCAAACCCACCTCGCTCTCCTTGATAACTGCAGACACAGCAGTAGCACAATGTGTCATTAACACAACAGTGACCTCCCTTTTTAAAGCAAAGCCACGAGGAAGAGGCTTTAAAAAAGGCAAGGGCACAGACCCATTTCTGTTCATCGTAGTCTGCACACAAATTGTAAAGGAGAATTATTGCTTTTTAAAGATGAAAAGCTTTGGAAATATGGTAAACATCCTACAAGGTTCTAAATCTAATCAGCTAAAATTCTGTACATACTTTAATATTCAATCCTCTATTTGCTTACTCGAGATCAAATAATTTCATTTTCACATCTATTCATTAAACTCTTTATAGTTCTACGGTCTAATGAATATTTAACAACTAAATAGGATGAAAACATGGGGGAAAGGTCACATGGCAATGAACATTATTTCATTTGGCCAATGAATAGTGAACCCTGCTCTCTTGGCTGAAATTAAGGCACTAAGTGGCAGTAAAAGGATAAAGGAATGAAGTTTTTTTCCCGACATTATCTGAAAAAAGACCAACACGACTTTTTTTTTTTTTTTTTGGACGCCAGTAGAGTACATCTCCATTCTGAATGACTCAGTAAGGCATTCTATTGGCAAATTTAAAGAAAATGTTCTCCTGATTAGAGCCCATTACATTCATTGTCTGAGTGTGACTAGTGGCACTACTAAGTGTTAACAACCTGGAGGGGGAGAAAAGCTACAAAGATGTCTGAAGACTCGAAAGGCACCAAAAAGAGAACAGCTCTGCAACTGCCAGTTCTACAAACAATTATGTAAGCTGTGTTTAACACTGCATATAGTCTATTTTCAATCAACAATCTTTGTTGACCAAGATAAAGTGTAGTAGCTCTTCATTTAAACTCTCAGTTAATCAAGTGCTAGTTTAGTAAGAAATTTATTTTCACATACCAGAAAATAATTGCAGTGTCTAACACAACTACACTTAAAGCAAAACTAGTCTAGTATGCATTATGCATTATTCTGGTTAACACTGAAGCAAACCTGTATAAACAAAAGGGTTACCTCGAGATACATAGTTTACAATATAAAATCAACATATAAATGAATAGGATTTACTGAAAACAATGGAAAGTGTATTACAAAGATACATGTAACAATTTTAACCACAATATTTCCTCTGTGAAAAATACAACTATTAGTGAGATAAAATGTACAATTGACTTTTTTTTTTTCCAAAAGAAAAAAAAAAACACAGTATAAAGGAAAATATTTTTTTCTTCAAAACAGGGAAAATAGTTAAGGTCATTGTCTTTCATTACAATATAATTTGACACAAAAGCAGTCATAGGATTGCACCAACTCCATGTTCAGTCTCCTGAACATGACAATAGTAAAAGGAGTCCATAAAGCATAATGAAATTTCTGGATTTTATGATGGCAATATACATATGCAGAAACTGATGTCACTCCGGCTCTGTTCACAAAATGTACAAAACTCTAAATTTGGTGGCCAGACATGTAAAAATTAGCTCGCCCCAACGCTGACTTTTCTCTCACTTAGTCAGGGATGGAAAAATCTGTAGTATTGTAAGTGTTGTTATCTGTTGAGCAATAAAAAAGAAAATAAGTATATGTAGTGCATGCTTTATCACTTCTCAAAAACATTTCTGAAAATAAAACTAAGTTATCCAATAGTTTACAAAATAGAAAATAACTCTTCAGGTTAAAAATGTGGTTAGGTTTATGTTTAGTTCCATCTCCAAAGGACTTGATTTCCTTGGCAGCATCACTTTTCCTTAGCACGAGCCAAGGCACAAAGTTCCATAAAGAGAAATAAAAATGGCTACGAACAAGAATGCAGTCTGGCATTGTAAAAGAAATCAGAGCCTCTCTCTGAGCTTTCTGTTCCATCAGGTTAGTGCCGTAGAAAAATGTGGGATTTGGGATACATTTTTGTTATGAGCATTTCTGCTGGACACGATTCAAAAGTTCACCAAACTTTTCAAAAAGATCCTCCACCCATTTTATGTTTTTCATGCACAGCTGCACAATCTCTTCCTGGCCTAGATCTGCACTCGTCTTCTGAACAGAAGAAATCTATTTAAAAAAGAGAAGGAGGGGGAGTGAGAGATGCACACACACACACACACATTAGGCTGCCAGAATTGGAGAATTTTCATTTTTGTAAAAGTCTGCAGTTAAGTGTGAACCTTTTATCCCAGAAAACCTTTAAGTTTTAAAAACAAGGGTAATGCCCCCCAAAATGCATTTTTAACAACTAAGCCAGAGCTCGACTCTTGCATTTCTGCTACCTGAAATATTTCCACAAAGGATTTGCAGAAGAAATAAAGGCATGGCATTCTAAGGCAAAAAAAAAACCCAAACAACCCTTATAGATCCAAGGAGTTAAATAAATACACTGACAACATTTGTTCTGTTTATTTTGGATAACAGTGAAGAACACTTCAGGGAATCCCACAGACCTTGCAAGCCTCACCTCCGAATGTTCTGAGCAGCAGTTCCCTTTAGGGGCAACCCACATTGTCAGTTTAGCCTTTGTTTGCCATAAAGAATTAATTAAAATAGAAGGCCTCAATCTATACTCATTCACCAAGAATGAGAGAACAGTCTCTGAGGTTGGACTCAATTCCCTCAATAAATTCCCTCAATGAATGCAAAAAATGAGAACAGTACTTACCTCTTCTTTACATGTTAGATATATGTGATATTTGTAATGATGGAGTGAGTGATACAAAGAATACAACTGTATTTTTTCTGGATCTACTGTAAACTCCTGCAAAAAGAACACTTATTTTAGGAAAATTCATCTTATTTACCAAGATATATGACAGTCATTTCCTTCTGTAAACATTTTTTTCAACAATTCAGAAACTGAGTGCTTAATTCAAATCATTATTGTGACATATCTGGCAAACAGTGATTCCCATTATATCATAATTATCTCCTAGCTCCACTTCCCATGTTGTTTTATCAAAACCAGGTGTGAGAATGCTTTCAGTCATCCTGCATGCACTGCAAAAGCCCAAAATGGGTAAGACACCTCCTTCTCAAGAAGTACTCCAAGAAGTACCAAAGTTTAGCCATTATTCTACCAGACTGATGGCTATCATTGCAAAAGACACAGACTTTGTGCTTGACAAGGCTGATGTTTACTTACCTAAAAATTAGGTTAATTTGGCAAGAAATATGAGTGAACTATAGGTACAGCTTATTTTTCAAGCCACTATTTACTGCAGGGAGATGAGGCTAAGCAAGCCAAATCAAGTTAGAGTGTTCCCCAAGAATTCTATGGAAATAAACAATATGTTCTCAAATTTTTTCCATGTTGGTTTTTAATTTTTTTTTTTAAACTTTAAATAGATCGGGTCATTCTGCCATTGAAAATGAGGAACGGACAAGATAGAACTCGATTTTTAAGAAGTGTTATCTGATCTCAGATTTTACAGTATTAACACTATTTTTATTAAATTTGTGATTTAGAAGCCATTGTATAATTTACTTTGTAGCAAGTGTAAGAAACTGTTACTCCTGGGATCTACAGCAGCAATGGTGAAGGCAAATTGTCGCTGCTCCAGCAACAGCTCAGGAAGCTGACAAACTATGTTTCACATAAAATAATGATGAAATGTACATCATTAAATGTTGGGTTTTAACATTCCCCTGATACAGAAAAAACACCTCTCTCAAAGATTTTATGTTTTGATAAACCACATGACACAGTGTTTTATATAAACATGGTTATCACAGCACAAGTCAGATGGTGGCAGCAGCAAACCCTGTGAACACTCACTCACCTGTGCTGATTTAGTGGTTGATTTAGAAGCCCTCAGTGTTTTCTTGTTGTAAGCTTTACCATTCATTTTGATCTTAGACACAGACGTCCCTCCACACTTTGTCTTGGAATCCCGAGTGACCACTGTCAGTTCAGGAAAGTTTTCCAAAGCGTTCTTTGACAGAGCATATAAAGACAAAGGATTATGAAAAAAATCAAGAATGGCCACATTGATGATGAATTGGTCGTTTTTCTTTGAAAAGATTAGAGTGCAGCCTATTAGGAAAAAAATTATTCTCTCAAAAAGGACTGATAAAGTGTCATTATCAGATCATACAACCAAATCTGGTTTGGAATGCATGACCACCTGTTCCTGACTACTGTAATTTTTCAAGACCAGCAGATCCTTTCACTGTACGTCAGATTAACATCTGTGATTCCATCACTAGAAAGAGAGGGTGGGAAAAAATCTCCACAGGGCAATTTTTAACTCAAAATTGCTTTCCATTCCATTTCTGCCCAAGAATCTCTAAGGCTAAGTTACTTGAAGATCTCTAAGTATTTCATGCATAGTCAGCCATGCAGGGATTGGATGCCTAAATATCTTCATAGGTTTTGTCCCAGATTTTGCAAATTACAAACTAATTTCATCCCATCAGATCTGGAAGGTAGAAAAGCTTATGTACAGTGAAGTAGAAGTCTCATTCAAAAAAGTACAAGTTTCAGACATTTTAACACGAGAGTGAACTGCATTTCTGTCAAGTTCAGCTCTACATTATTTGGATGAATAAATTTAAATACAATTTTGTTGAACAAATACAGCATTATGTTAGCAGCTGCTTTGAAATAGTCCTGTTATGCTACATAATCTGACCCTGAAAAAAATGTTTCACATGAAATGAACATGCATCTTTGTATTACACTCCAGTATGAGGTGAAAAATACACATATGGAAAAATGAATCAAAGCTGCAGCTTAAGGACCTTACGGGGACTATTGGGTTAAAATATGAAGTTGACTCCGTTTTTAGATTTTCTTTCAACAAACAGTACCTGACTAGAACAACCTCCCCTGCCCATAATTTATTAGCTCTTTATCTATATCAACCATTTTTTACTTTATTAAACAAACCTCTCAGTAAACAGCTATTAAATCTCCTGCACATTGGTAGCAGTAATCTTGACAAGCCAATCTGTCCATATCTGGTCTTCCTTGCAATACTTTCCAAGTGGAACAACTTAAATAGGTTTGAATTATTCAGTTTTGCTATCCACTATAATAGCCTTCCTCAAGGCTGATTCGGAGTGTCAAGGGGCTCTGGCTACTTCTGGCCTCCTCTGGAGAATTCCTAAGAGCCTGAACAGTTGCATGGCCACACCACTGACCTACACCAGACAAATGTGAACTGGAATGAAGAAGTAAATACTAATGATTTCTGCATGTTTGGGAGCGTGAGACACATAATTATTTTCAAATGGTGTTTACACATTTCAGCTGTGATGCTTCACTTACTGAGCTTTAACTAAAGCAACAATCTTTTATATTTTTTGTTTATAACAACTATTACCCAAAGGATGCAATAAACTGTTGGAACTATAAAAAATGTTACAGGTAATACTTCCAAACACTGGCTGCTAACTTCAGTGTCTCTTTTGGTTTGTAATACAGTGCTAACATATTCCATATTAACAGTATCCAGTGGAAAAACACTATTAAATTCATCCATGCCCATCAATGCAGAACATTAAAAACATTCAAACTGAATGATACCAGCAAATGACAAATTATACTACTTTTAACTTACTGCTTTCTTCAGTGCCTCATTCAGTTCTAATATCTGAACTAGTTATTTCATTAAAGGTGGAACACAAACCTCCTGTATCTTAAAGAGCATCAAACACATTTTCCTAACCAACATAAGCACTTGTGATAACAAGCAGGCATTTCGTTTTTATCCAAGACATTGACCCAAGGATGGCACAAGTTGGCACTGTCACATCAGAAGAAAAACATAAAAGATTTTCTATCTTATAGTTGATATCACAAGCAGCTCCCTTCCTTACATTCATTATCTCCATTAACATCTTGCAGATGATACAATGGAATACAGTCTTAAGTTAACTTTAGAGATATGATACATAATCTGCTTCTAAGTGAACACACAGCAAAGCTTCTCTATTCACTATGAACTCCAGCTTAATCAGCAGCTGGAATTACATGTTGGTATTACAGAGAATTATAATAGCTTTTTCCCCTTAAACTGGGAAAAAATCAAGCGTGACTACATCTCACTTTTTGTGTACTGTGAATGTAACTGAAATTCTACAAATTTGTAGCTTCCATTAACTGGTCTATCTTCTCTGCACAGACAGGTCAAAAAGAGGTGTATTAAAATAGGTATATTAATAACTATTAACACAAAATTCTTATCACAACAGAAAACAGAAATGGTGGATTAACACATGCTACCTCTCTGAGGCTCTGTGCATTTGAAATTACACAGCCCTCCCCAGGCTTTTTTACTGTAAGGAGGAAGCCACAAGAAATTCTGTTTGAGGAGGCACAAATTGTTCAGCTGTTGGGAAAAGAGCATAACTAATATTTAAAAAGTTCAAGAATCATGTGAATTACAGCTGTTTCACTGGTTGGTGGTGGTCTCCTCCCTGAAACAAGGCCACCTTATGTGCCACAAAATTTACCAGAAACGGAGCGGGGGGAAATGTTTCATGATGGAAAAGAGCAGAACTTCCAAGTCTGTTATTATCTCCCTCCTCACCTAGTTCTCAAAAATAAGCCCACAGCAGTACAAAGAACAGCACTAATTCTCCAAGTGACTCTGTACTGTGGGCATAAGGGGACAGGGAAAGAGGGGCAAAGAGCAAGTTTGGTGATGGTGTTTATAGTCAGGCCTGCTTTACTGTTGTTAGCCTCAAAACTGTTACAAGAACAAATTATCAGTCTGATTATAGACACTGACAAAAGGGTGTCTTATTCCCAAGCTGTAGGACAAGAGGAAGTGGCCTCATGGTGTGCTAGGGGAGATTTAGAGTGGATATTACAAAAGATTTCTTCACTGGAAGGGTTATGAAGTACTTGAACAGGCTGCCCAGGGAAGTGGTGAAGTCACCATTCCTGGAGGTCCCTGAAACACGTGCAGCAGATGTGGCACTTTGGGACGGGCTTTAGTGCTGGGTTAACAGCTAGAATTGATCTTTCCTAACCTACAGAATTCCATGAGTGAAAATAACCTCCCTGCACTTGCAAGCTCTGCATTGTTGCTTGGAGGGTGGGTGGGAACAGTAGGAAGCACAGTGATTATCCTCCTGTTTACCTTCTCTCTACTGAGATGGTACGGCTTCTCTCTTCCCTGTCCACATCCAGACCTGTTTTTTTAATACCACGTCAAAGCTGCTGTAATATGGGCTTGTTATCCACACTTTTCTCAACCTTCCATGCTGAAGATACATGAAAGAGCACACAAATGAGTTGTTCTTGCATCCCTCTGTCCTGGTTTTAAACTCCCCTGATCATGCTCTCTACTTCAAAGAGGTTCAGACATCTGCTCCACAGCACAGCTATTTCAGGTAAAAGTTTATTTTTAGGCAATACAACCACTTAACCAAAAGCTCTAGAAGGACAGGAAACAGATTTTTTTTTTGGCAAACTTGAAAAGCTTAAAGGAAAAAAAATGCTTGGGAACAAACCAGAAAGCATGGGGAGTAAAACTAGAACTTTTACCTTTGCAGTATAAACTCCTCCATCCCAAAATGTTCTCCAAATGCCACATACAAGCACTAAATTTATAGCATCTCTTTCAAATCCATATTCACTTCTGTTACAAATGGGTTTTAGGCTGTGCCTGCATGGTAGGAATTCAGTGATTTACTTAAAACACCACTTTTAAAAGCCTAGAATTTGAAAGAGAATACCTTGAAAGCATGATCCAAGCGCAATTTGGAAAGCAGCCTTTTCCTATTGTCATTCAGCATACCATCAATTTTTCTCATGTGAGGCAAAAGTAACTCATCTAAAAGACACATTAAAAACCCACAGCAGTTGATTATTAAGAGATGCACAATAATGAGATTCATATTCATTCCATACTTTGACCCGTTAATATACAATGTGGAAAGTAAAAAATAAAGCAATTGGCACATAATCTAATTTCAAACATGAGAGAAAAATCTTTTTTTTTGATGAGCCCACTAAGCTGGTGTAGATATTATGAAGTTTAATTGCTGACTGTAATCCTGATTCTCCTCTGAGTTTCCTTTGCTGCAAGGAAAAATTAGTATACAGAGCATATATATTAAAGATAATTTTACACCAATTCCTAGATAATCCTGTGCAATAGAGGTGGCAGTTTTATAAAGACAAGTATGTGGTTTTGACATTTTTATTCCATTTTACAAGAAATGGTCCTGCTGGCATTTATAACAAAAAAAAAAAAAAATTGAGGAAAATGCTTACTGATAAAAGTTATCTGATAAACCACTGTGAATTGCAATATACAGCTGAACACAGGCATGTGGCCAGGAATGAAAATTTACAGCTCAGTATGGAGTCTTTGATTTATAAAGTCAATTGCTTTGATTTTAGTGGGACTACTGATATAATGCATGGGTCTGAAATCTTGAGGTAAGTGTGCAATGATGCACACTCAAATCAAGAGAGGCAGAAGAGGAGAGGCTAGAAAAGATTTTTTTTAAACACAGGCAAACAGAATGTAGTACAAAACAACAGCTTGCAACTAAATAATACATGAAGTGATTTCTCTTTTGGAACCTCTATCTTTGAACGTGAGAGTTTTACTAAATTTTGAGAAAAAGGAGTTTTGATTTATACCCTGGAGTCTACTAGGATAAACAAATCCAAATATTTTGTCTTCAAAGAAAAAGTGTGCATTAATATAATTTTCTTTGATCAGGATTTCAAGATTTCAGAGTTTAAAAAGCAGAATTTTTCATAGTAGGAAGAATCATATCTACTTAAAGTTATATGCCTATTTCTTCAAAAGAAGGCAAACACTTGAAACTCTGTAATTTTCAATAAATGTCTGCTAAGGTTTTAGTTACAGTAACTGTAGGAACAAAGAGCTCAATTCTGACATTCACAGCAAAATTCTAATGCAGCAAAGAAGACAAAACAATATTTCCAAGTTACTTTGATTGTTCAAACAGATGATGCAAAAAAATATATATACACACATACGTGTAGATTCATTCTTCAGATGAGTTTATGTAACTTGAATTTTATTAGGGTTATTTTTTTTTAAAAGAACACTTCTTTTACTGATTAATAACCTTAAAATCTAGTAAGAACACACAAATGTTAAACATACTGTACCATTGCTCTTTTCCAAGGCTTGCATTGTGTCTGGATCCAAGGCAATGCTAACAAGCAACTCCATGTAGCTCTTGAAAGTCTCTTTCATAGCTCTTGTATTCAAAAAGCGAGTAACAAGTGGAGCTGGAGGTACAACCTCTGAAAAGTAAACAAGATAGAATGGGGGTTTTTTCCTTCAATATCCTAAAAATACTTGTGTTTTTCAAAACTGAAGGTTTCTCTCTTAAAACACAAGTGACCCCTACTGGTACCCCAAGAGATTAAAATTCAGCCCAGTCAATTGCAATAAACTACTGACAGGCCAAAAACAGGGGCAGACACCAAATGTGGTACAAATGGTTCCATTTTTTAAACTATATAAGCATTTAGATTATATTTTAAGGAATTTAAACATTTTTCTATTATTCTAGATGGATGTTCAGAGAAACAGGGTAATTAATAACTTCAGTCAACTGTAGTACCCTAAGTGCCCTAATTTTTATGTCAAGGCAAATAGCTCCCAAAACAGCAAAATTTGAAGTCCTCCAACAGGAAAAAGAATTTCTGAGTACTAATGTCACTTAGGACTCTACATACCACTGAAGCCAATCACACCTAATTTTTAAACTCACAAAACCCCAGAAAATGATCAGTGAAGAAATGCAGGCATACTTATGCTTACTCTGAGGAAGCTTTTCTTTTTTCATAGACAGCAATTTTAAAGTGCACACAGAGTAGTCATCAGTAAGCATTCTGCAGCTTTATATAGGCTCCATGTCTGACACCAGGGTTTTGCAGTGATTCAGCCAGCAAGGCTGTTAAACTTCCTCAGGGATGACAGTAATCACCAGGTTACTTGAGGTCTTAAATATGGACAGTGTTACTTGGGCAAGTTTGCTTGAAAAATACTTGAAAGGTGCTGTCCTTACAGAGGTAGAGTGCCAGTACACCAGTGATGGTTTATGTATGTTTAAAAGTCACCAGGATGCTTTAGAAATTCAGCAATAATAAAGTATGAGCAATACACAGCTTTGCTTCAAACATACAGGAAATAAACAAAAAGAACCCTGCAAAATGCACTGTAAATCTGCTACCACAGTAACCCCTAAAAACACTGTAAACTTCAGAAATCCCTTTTTCTTCAGGAGAATTCCTGCAAACATTGAATCTCAATGTTCTATGAATGTCTTAATAGCAAATCTGCTCAGCAGGCTACATTTGAACAGCTGGCATTCAGACAAGCAATGAAGCAGCCAAAAAGTCAACTGCTTTTTCTCCTTGGGTTCTGAAAAAACAACAGCAGCAGCTGAATTCTGCCCACATCTGCATGCAGGCAAACATTACAGGAATGTTATTTTAGACATGACATTCAGTTGCAAAGGACAACTAATGAAGAATCTCATTCTTAAGATGTATTCAAAAATCAAATTGGCTTCTCCTCCTACAATTGTACCTGTCACAGACAGCAAGTGGTAAAATATGTATTTATGTAGATAAACTACATTTGAAATAACTTCAATTGTACACATTTACTCCAACACCAACAGCAACTGAAACGTTTTAATAAACTCATTTTGCATGTCAGATTTTATATTTTCTTTCTGAGGCTTGTAGAGAAAAATGTGCAAGACCAAACAATGTAATTTTATAATACTCTGCCCAGTTAAGTTCTAGTGAGCCTAGGTGCCAGCAATGCTATCTCACTCACCATCTTCTTCACTCTGGGCCTCAGGTGAAGAATCAGACTGGGAAGATGAAAATTCTTCTTTCCACTTTTTCCTTTTCTTTGGTGGTGGTTCAGCCTTTACCTTTGGCTGTTTAGCTTTGGGTTTCACAGAAGAGACTTTTGTTGCTGTTGGTTTTGGTGTTGGTGGATCAGGGGGTTTGATGTTGCTATTACTGGGTTTGCAGTGAACAGTCCTGCAATATTATGAAGAGAATGTTTATGAATATAATTACCACCCAAGTTTTGGCAGTAATAAAATAGCTATAATCTTATTTAACTAGAATGCACTCCCCACTGATTACATATATTTATTTCACTGCAACTGGGTTGTACACACTTTATATACTACTATATTTTTGAAATAATACTCGACCAGACAACGCCTTTCTCTCCCCACCTCTCAAAACGGGAAAACAAACAGGAATGTTAATATCAGTAATATGAAGTTCTGTACTTTAGGACTAATAATGCAATACAGTTTTGAGAGTGTGGCAGGGAATACAGTCATGGAAAGCATTAGAGAAGAGTTTTGTCAAGATGGGAAAGCAGAAACACTGTCAGTATCTTCTGGAACACTGAGAATAATTCTAGACATCTGTCAGAAATGGAGACTTCAAACCAAAATGGATGGAGACAACAGGCAGCAGAAGGATGAGAAGAATGGAAAGCCTGCCTCAAATGAGGAAGCTGAAAGACCTCATTTAATGGGGCTCAGTGAAACACAGACAGAGGTGGGATCTGACTGATTTCTCCAGAAATACAACGTGCAGTACAAACAGAAAGAAAAGCCAAAAGCAGTGTTGAAAGAACAGTGTAAGCATAACAAGCTAATCACAATCATGTTTTGTTAAAAGAAGGGGTTGTTTCAGAGCACTGGAAGAGTAGGCACTGGAACAGTCTTCCATAGCCCAAGAAAAAAGGAGCATCAAAATCCTAGCTACTTTTAGTAGAACAGGATTATTTCACAAAATAGATTATCTGATGGCACTGCTTCCTTTGAGAGCAAGCTAGACTTGAAACTCCAGTGTTTTCCTGAATGAAGAACACTGTCATGAACACCTGTTTTTAAATTTACTTTCCAGGTTTGTGAAGAAAGCATGGTACTTCCAGTATACTGGGACAGAATGATCACTAAAGCTATCCAGAAAAAAACTACCTTACTAGCAAAGTCCACAGGATATGAGAAAACAATACACAGAAAATTAAAATCATTACACTAGCAGGCTTGTATGGCAAAGGATGACCTAGAAATAGCATGTGGAACCCTACACCTCCAAATAACTCATTATGGAACAGAATAAAGTAGGGAAGACAAGGCAGTAATTTACATTAAATTTCTTAAAGCAAACCAGACAGTTCTCAGTTTCCATACTAAAGCACAATTAATACACTTCAAAGTCATAACTCCTGTTTATTTAAATAGATGTGTGCTTAATATGAAAGCA
The DNA here is from genome assembly GCA_024734555.1 of Trochalopteron elliotii. Classification (NCBI taxonomy): domain Eukaryota; kingdom Metazoa; phylum Chordata; class Aves; order Passeriformes; family Leiothrichidae; genus Trochalopteron; species Trochalopteron elliotii. The sequence goes on from JANPWX010000057.1 coordinate 1,273,829, forward strand.
ATATGGCGAAATGGAAAACAAATTGAAATAAAATACCTTGCTGACTGGACAGGCTTGATTCGTGGTTTTTTTGAGCATACTCTGACATATTCCTTTTTGTTTGCATTTTCAACAAACTTGACATACACTCGTTTGTATTTCGTCTTTGCATCCCCAAAGTACCCGAGATACTAAAAGAAAAGGAAATAAACCCCAAACCACAAATGTTTCTGTTAAGCAAAATTTGTCAATTTTAACAAGTAAAAATTTCAATACTATAGAAAAAATATCAGTTTAAACCACCCCATGTTTAAATACAACAATAAGCTACTCTACAGCACTTATAATTTAAGCAAAATTCTCCATCAGATTTCCAGATAATAATTAAAACTGAAGACAATATGGTAAGGGGAGATACTCTGGGCTTCTTTTTCTTCCTTTATTTTATTCTCTACATGTGTTATCCCAAAAGCATTATCTGCCTGGCCAAAGGCTGTCTGTTAAAATTGTATCCTCTCTGTATCACTCCTATGGCAGGAAGCAGTTGGTTCACAAGCCTCTTTCCACTGACTTTATTGTGGTAAAGAAAACTTGTTCCTTTACACAGCCAAAATGATACCAAAGACTCCATGCTGGAAAGCAAAAAATCAGTCCATGGATGTATTCAGGGAGAGTTTGAGTTGGAGGGGTTTTTTCTCCCTTCTAAGATGATTGCTAAGAATGTATGCCAGAATCACATTCTGTTTAGTCTCCTAGACTTGCAGTAAGGAGAGCAGCTCCCATGAGGCTTCCCAAGGAATTCTGGAGACTCACACTGTTAGTAGCAGCAAACTCTCTGTGTCCGTCACGCACTTCAGGAACAAACTTTTGCAATAAAGCCTTCTGTACTTTCCAGATAGCTGGAGGCTCTTTTCCTGTCTGCAAAGCAACCTGGAAGAACATAAAATTGTTCTTGTTTTTTGCTAAAAACACTGTTTATTTTTCTTCCAGAAATGTGTTTGTGCATCACATTTTTTTCAGGAAATTACCCAAGGATAAAATGTAAATAAGTAATTTAAAATTTCAACACTACAGTTATTAAGTCCTGCTTGCATCAAGGCAAGTTTGTAATTATCAGCTTGAATGAGAATTTTCTATAGATCCTACAAAGAAACTACTAAGTCCAATAAACCTTTTGGAAAATGTAGTCAAGCACTGATTACTTTTTCATGACTCTTGAACTAACAAACTTAAAATTCAAAATATCTCCTAACATACCTTAATCCATTTTATAACTGACAAGGGAATATTGCAAACTGATAACACTTGCCTTATGTGACAAAGCAATGTTAATTAATTTAAAACAGCAGCTTGAGAGGATGAGCACAGAGACAAGTAATCAAAAATCTTAGAAATTTTCCAACAGGAAGAATACTGGTGGCTATGATAGACACAAAAGGAAAAGTTAACATGCAGAAGAATTAAAATGGTGAAGCAACAAAACCAAACCGAAACAAAAAATCAAAGACAACAAGGAAATTCACATAAACTCATGAAAAGAGTTGTACTGGTTGCTTCTGGAAATCATTTCTTGTTGAAATACAACACAGAACTTCTTACAAAAATGCAGAAGCCAATTCCATTCTAGTTCTTTTGCAAAGTTACACTTGGAAGTCTACTCCTATCTTAAAAAAAAAAAGTAGTCTACTGCCTTTGAAAAATTTATGCTTTTTAATATTAAAATAGGTAATTCCAAGTTCTAACAGAGGTTACCAGCACACAGATTTACTTTATTATGTATGTAGCATAAAATGGGTCATGTACATTCAAAACACGATTGTAATCTGCACTAGAAAGACACCTTTAAGGCATTTTGGCAGCAATCAGGGAATACTGGAATAGAAAGAGAAAACTAATCTGCAGACTTTCCTCTTGTGGTAGTTTCTTGAGGCTAAATTCATCTGCAGAGGTTTAGTGCTGTGTTTCCCCACCTCAGCAAATACTCAGATTACCTTTAGTGTCTCTATATCTTCAATCTTCACTACAAATTCATCACGTTCTCTGTACATCCCCTCTCCTTCACTGTCCATATTCTCCTCATCAGTACATCCTTCTATTGCAACAGTCTCCTGTATTTTTGCCAATTGTTCTGAAGTCACAGCATCCTGTTGAGCTACTTTTGAGGGGTCAGCTGGATTCATTTTCTCCTGCACATTGCCTACAGGAGCAGTTGTCTGTGGAGGTTCTTGCTTTATTACAGCACTGGTGGTGGTGGCAGCAGGAGGAACAACTGTCACTTTTTCAGTTTCTGAAGAAAAAAATCCAAATTTTAGTTAAATTATCAAGGACTAGCAATGTAATATGGAACTAGGTTTTCCTTCTTTTCTGTTACAATTTATATTAAAAGCAACTATTCTAGGAAAAACACCTGTTCTAGGAGTTAAAATAGAAGCAGTATTTGACCACAACTAAATCTTAAACAAAACCAAAACACTGTAGCCAATATACCTCTGTTTGTATTAAACTGCTGCATCTGTTAGCATCTGGGATTAACACAACTGAATGCTTTAGAAAACAATTTGATAGTTACAGACATGATCACCAGTTAATACTGTTGTGGCAATAAGCAAATACAACAGTAAAGGTTACAACACTGAATCTTGTTATCTGCTGATAAGTCTTTTGAAATTGGATTGCAGCAAAAGAAATACACGTGAAATATGAAAACATTTTCTGTGTGACTTTTGGACATTTATCATTTATATCTTGTGACAATGAAACTGGAAGTTCCAGATTAAAACTTTAGCAATAGCCTAATGATTTTTAATATTAACAGAGGTGAGCAATGAGAACTGATGATACAAAACAAAGAAGGGAAAAGAACATTCCTTTCCTCCTCTATTCCAAAGAGCCAAAGAGAAGTCCCACCTTTCAAAATTATTCTTTCCCACCTGAAAAAAATTAGAATCCTTTTTAGATATTACTTTACAGTCTTTATGCATATTAGTTTTAACACTGACTTGCTGATCTAAAAGAAACCAAGTTATAATAAATATAACACAATTACTAATATCACTCAGGAAACTTAAACTACTTCACAGTTTTGTTACAATCACTGCTAATTGTTGACTTTTTCAATTGAAAAATTATAAAAAAGATAGTACAACGTATTTTAACAAAAGTGACTCCAAACAAATGAGTTAAATGTCAAATTAATGTGTCAATACAAAAGCTGTATACCAAGTAAGTGAAGATTCATTAAATCCATTCAGCAAAATTGTTCATTTTAAATGTGAAATGTGCTCTTCCAGATACATCATATTATTGCAAATATGTTCTATTTCTTCAGTGAGAGAGAGCTCTGACAGCTTTAATTAGACACACCATTATTTGTTGCCCAGGTATATTTACGTATTTGTCAGAACAGCAGATAAAGATACATATACTAATTATTACTATCAACAAAAGACTATGTTTTAATATTTGTCTGTCTTTACTTATTTGCAAAAACAGACAGAAGAGGGAATTACTAGAAAACCTGCAAAACACCAGCAAGCAGGAAAGAAAGATGCCATTATTAAGCATCTTGTACAAACAATCTTGTGTGTCACAAAACAGGAAGGTGAATTCAAGAAATTGGTGACATAAATATTACTTTCTTATGGATAACAAAGAAGAGACAATAATATTGTAAAAGAAATCACTGCAAATGAAACACTAATGGAAATGCTCACCCAACAAAAACAACATTTGAAATATTTCTTTGGACATTGTACACAGAAATGGCTTATTAAAATTAACAAACTTCAGCAAGAGGCTCATGCCATGGCACTGTCCAGATTTCAGCTTTCTGGGAAGAAAAGCAATCACTGCTTTCTTGTTTGAAATATAGATTCAACTGAAAGACACAGAAGGAACTTCATCCTCTGTAACAGCCTTTTTGAAATGCATGCACTTAACATAATTACACAGAAATATCCACAGAAAGAAACCTGAATAGTAATTAAGATGAAGTATTGTTCACCATCTCACATATTCTGCAGTATTTTTCCAGTATCTTAGGTGTGATTATTACAATTCAAGTTTAATTTTGCTATGTATTTTTCAGTAAATCATGTCACACCTAGAGAAAAAAAAAAAAATCTCCCTTTCTCCTTTAATCTAAAAAGGGAAACCATTACTTCATTCTCTCTTGTTAAGAATCAGCTTACAGGTCATGGGTTCTGAATCCTGAGAAGAGTTAAAGAAATGTTTAATTTTCTCCCTGTGATTATTTTGGAAGACAGTGGTATTTCTCTGGAATTAGTACAATTATGTGATTGGCTGGATAGTTTCTAATTGCTTACCAGAGGGGAAAAAAACCAATCTTTACTGAAGAGACCTGTCTAGGCAAAAACATTCTGTATGCTGAAAATACTTCAAAACAAAAGCAGCATCAGTTAAAAGCTCTGGACATGGATATACAGCATGGATGTAACACAACTGAAACTGAAAAGTGTGTGAAAAACTAATTACTACTGTGATCAGTCGTGGCTGCCTGCCCCTCCCTGCCCAAACCCATCCTTCCCAGATTTTGTTCTTTTGTTAGCAACCTATCAACACACATGGAGCTACAACACTCCTGATCAATATGGCTCAAATGACTCCTACCTTGGACCAGCCCAGCCAGCTGAATACAGTTTACAAGTGCAAAAGCTGTTTCACACACATATACAGGGTAACTTTAACACCACAGAAGTTTACCTAGCAGGAACTTGCCACCTACTGATGGCAATTATTAATATATTCTCTTGCTAGAATTTTTTAAAAATAGGTTTAGTACCTCTGACATATTTTGTTGATGTTCCCAGATGAAAATCATGTTTAGGATTTTAAGCCAGAATTGAAGAGAACACACACATTATTCCAACTCCAGGCTAAAATAACTTTCTGGCATTAGTCCTACTTAAATAGCATGAAAAGGTTTATTTACCTATTTTCTTATTGTGGAAAACACTATCTTAGTCCATAGTCAATACACCTTTTGAATAAAACTCTTAATTGTGGCCAAAACCAAACCAAATCAAAACTTTTACCTGAAGAGATATAAAATTGTTCTTTTTTTGCTACAAAAATCTCCTTCAACACATGCACCTGTAGTAACCATTTTACCTGATTTGATCTTTTTGTCAGATGTTTCATCCAGGGCTGACAATGCAGTAGAGATGCTCTTTTGGAGATCATGGTTACCACCCACAGAATCATCTTCGTCAGAAGAAAACGAAGGCAACGTTTCTAAATTTTTCTTAAGTTCCTCATCAGCTTTTTTGGTTGGACTTTCTCCACTGACCTCAGCAGCCACAGGTGGTGCTGCTGCTGGCTGAGGCTTTGCAGAGGGCTGCAGACAAGGGGCACGAACTATTTGTGTGACTGGTCTCCTAGTCCTGTTTGGCATTCGTACAGCTGGAGTGGAAAACTGTTGCCTAGGCCCAGACTTTAGAAAGTCTAAAAAAGATGCAATAAATCCTGTTCTGACTTCAGGCTGTTTTTCTTCAACTTCTTTAATTTTTTGCCTCATTCTTTCCTGATGTTGGTAAGTATCATAACAACCTTCAGAAACAGGAGAAGAGTATGTGAAACACGAATCATTTCCTCTTGAATTTTGACGTTTACACTGTCCACTTCTTTTTACCTGTTTCTGAGTTGCACTGTCATCTTCTGCAGCATTTTTGTTTTGGCTTTTTCCTTTGCTTTTTTTCTTCTGAAGGTTCCCTTGAGTTAAATCTTGGCATTCTTCTTCAGTTCTATTAATGGCTCCATCTGCACTTTGGGGCACAGACAGCGGCCGCAAGGGAACCTTTGACTGGCTACCTGCTACTGTACCATCATCACCACCCATATTAAAATCGTTCTCTGAAGCAGCACTTTCCTCACTTAGGCTCCTGCCACTTGAAACAAACTCTGTGTCCCTTGCATTCAGTGTACCATCAACAGAAGCATCATTATCTTCTTCAGACTCGTGACTGATGCTAGGTTGCTTTTTCACTCGAACAGCCTCTTGCTCCTCCTGACCAGGACCAAGGGTGGGAGAGGTCATTCTTATTGGTACACTCTGATCAGGAGTTTCAAGGTGCTGCTGATCTAGGTTCACAGTTTTTGTCTGTATTGTTGACACTGGCGTAAGGTTTAGAGTAATTTGGCCTCCATTTAGAGAAATATTATTTCTGCTTGATGGCTTTCCAATTACAGTAGGTGAGGCACTGAAAACAGAAGACACGTGTCTGGAATCCAACGACCGGAACTGTGTTTTAGACTCCTCGCTATTTTCAACAGCTTGGATTTCCTCTTCATTAGAAGCTGATTTGGCAAAGTCAGATGGTGTCACTCCACAGGCTGCTGCTGTTGCTGCTAAGATGTCATCCACATTGGATAATATATTTCTCTCATCGCTGAGAAGTATAGATTCTGGGAAACATATTGAACTAAGAGAAACAAATTGATTTTTTGCATCATGTTGATTTGTCTGAGTAAAATGATCTTTTGCTGCCAAATGCTGCTGTAGTGGTTTTGAAGACTCAGAAATGTCCATTTTCATTACTTCTGAATTCTGACTATGAAGCTGCTGCTGAGAATGACCCCCATTACTCTGAACAATGTGCCCATCCATCTGAAGGAATGGATGTGTCACCTGCTGAGGACTCTGTATTCTTTGCACTTGTGGCGAGGCCTTTCCTTGTCCTAAACCCGACTGCAGGATTGACTGGTGAAGAATCTGCAAGTCACAGGTTGACTCCAGCAGTACCTGTGCACTGGGCAAACACAGCTGATGACCATGTCTTAAAGCATGAGGCTGAACCTGTGGTGGTGTGCTGATGACTTGGCCCTGCTGCTCTTGAGCTTTACTTTCATGTACCTTATGCATAAGAGAATGCTGCTGGTTTAGTTCCTTAGCACTCACAGTTCCCTGTGTTGTTCGCATTAAATTAGCTGTCTTTTTGATATCATGGCTTAGGCTGCTGATATGGCCAATGTGCTGGGAAAGCTGTTCCACAGAACTGACCATTCTTTCATCTTTTTTTGTTCCTTGAAGAGTGAGCCCAACAACTTGATCTTCCAGACGAGAGTTGCTTCTGATTACGCTTTGAGAGTATCTGTCATTGGCCTTTGAGACCCTATAGGATGCATCCTGAGCATTGATCTCCTCCTCTGTTAGGCTTTGAGTGGAAGATTCAAGAGTTGCTTGCTGTTGCAATGCCTGCATGTCCTGCACTGATAATTCCTCCTCCTGTTTCGACGAGGCATACAAGTTAGAGTCAGACTTCCTTTTAACATAGGACTTTGTTTCTGAGGAAGGTCTGTTGTTCTGCAGCGTCTGGGAGTGAGCTGGGGATGCAAAAGGAGACTGGACAGATGGCAGAAACTTTTGAGACTGCGGAGAGGAGGATTCTTGTGACTGAGAGTTCTGAGAAGAATGTAAAGAAATATAGCTTTGATTAGGACTCGAGGCTGGAAGAGTTTGTACCCGAGGAGAGGCATTAAAGGAAAGAGAAGGCGACGTTAATGGTAAAGACTGCCCTGAAGAATAGCTTTCTGAAGGACTAACAGCTGCTAAAACTTGTGATTGAGATGAAAAATTAACTTGGGACTGGGTAACTGGAGATAAACCCTGAGAGTGACTAGAAGAGTAGCTCTGAGCTTGGCTGACTGAAGAAAGTTCCCTCATTTGCCCAGAGTAGTTCTCATTTGGAACTGAGGTCAATACCTGTTCCTCTGAGGAGTAATTTAGAGTCTGACTGTCAGAAGTAATAGCTTGTGATGGCCCAGAAAAAGTCAATGTTTTGTACAGTGAGGGCAGCTTTTCAACCTTGTTGGATGAGAAATCCTGTGAGTGGCTGACAGGTGGCACATTCTGAGCCTGGCATGAAACATAATTTTGGGACTGACTGACCGACAAGAGGCTGGGGAGCTGTGCTGTAGAATAGATCTGTGCTTGGCCTGTAATGACAGAACTCTGGTTTTGTGCAGTTTTGGCATAGCTTTGTGTCTGCACAGCGGGAGCTACACTCTGAGGTTTGGGGGTCTTTGTTGACCTGGGAGGCTGCTTCATGGAACAGTTTTTCACTTTTGCTGTGGAAGCAGACGGAAAACCAGGTGATGGAATTGCAGATGTGTATGACTGAGCAAGTTCCACTGTGACTTGAGAAGTCTTCTGCTGTGGTCCTCCATTGCTCACCTGAGTAACATCCCCAACTGGACTGCAGGATAATGCTGAGTGCCTAGATGTATCCTGGAAGTTAACTCCACTTGTACTTGTTAAATAGCTGTGTAAGGAATGCTGTGAAACAGCCAGTTGAGGCTGGACAGACTGAGTACTCGAAGGCCGCTGGTGGTGTTTGATAACACTACATTCTCGCTGAAGTGCTCTGTCCATGGAAGCAGTGGAACCAGTGAAGACAGATGTGCTGTAGGCCTGAGACACCTGCTGAGCTCCTCCAAGGGTCGAAGGCAACAAACTGAACTGAGGCTGCAGAAGATGGGGTGCAGATTCTTGAGCAGAACGATATGTTGATGACTGGGGGGGTACACTGGTACTCAGAACGGAGCTGCCCAGGCGCTCGAATGTCAGAGCAGTTGGAACAGTGCCCTGTGATGTTTTAATCTGTAATAAAGGATCGTGGGTAGTTAAGAGGCCGTTGGATGTAGCACTGAAAGTAGCATCTTGAAGAGTAAGAGAAGGGGTAGTAGCAAAGTTCCTGCTGCTGAAGGTGTTGGGATGCTGATAGGCTGATAAAGCAGAGGTTGGTGGAAATGTTCCAGAGGTTGGCAAAGCTCCAGTAACAAACAGTTCCGTGGCTGTCGAGGAATGCATACCTGGAAAAAACAAAAAGAAACAAGAAGGAAAAAGGAGCATAAGGGAGCATAAGGGAGCTTTACAAGTTACAACATTGCATTTCTGTAAGTCATTTAACTGTAAGCTCTTACAGCATTTAGAAACGTAATGTTCTTTAGGATCACCACCCTTTAAAAAAACCCACACATACATAGGGAGACACTTATCATGGGTAATTTTTAAAATGGAAGTACAGGGTTTTTTTAGAATACCAAACTCTATAGCTGCAGTGAATTGCCAAGAGAAAGCCTCATATCCTTACCATGCAAATTGTTGATCAAAAAATTGTACAAGATTAATTCTGCTTTGAAATTGAAGGCTCTTTATTAATTTTTATTTCAGTTTAAAAAGAAGGTCATAGTAAACCGATCAAAAGCCCTGGCCACCTTTAATAAACAGTAAAAAGGCAAAATTACACCTTAGCAGTTGTAATATATACACAATTTAAAGAAGCAATCTGTCCTAGGATGACTATGATGCCTGTATCCCCAATTGTCTGTTCTGTGTTCTGTACCTTTAAGACTGGTTCTGAGGGTGAGCAGGGAAAGAAGAAACACGCAGTTTGTTTTGAAAAACAGTGATCACTCTTAAGGATCTTTTCTCCTCCTTGGGACTGTGTGTTTTCGTCGGATGCACGGACAGCAGCCAGGGAGAGAGTTTCTTTCCTTTTGTTAGTCTAGCTAGCTGAGGCAAAGAAGCTTTCCTGGACTGTTTTTTTTTTTTTTCTTGGGACTGTTTAAATCTGCTCTGGACTGAAAAAGCCCAGAGGAGCACCGGGATCTTGCACCCGTGGCCCACTGGGCCTGGACTCGGCATTTTCCAGCACCAAAGGGACTGGGACTGATAAGAGACTGAGGGAGCTGAGCTAACTCCTGGCACAGACTCTCAGTTTTGCCATCTCTCTTCAGAGCGGCGAGAGGTTATTATTATTATTATTATTATTATTATTATTATTATTATTATTATTATTATTATTATTANTTATTATTATTATTATTATTATTATTATTATTATTATTATTATTATTTCTTTATGCTTGTGGGCATTTTGTTTGTTAAATAAATAGTTTTTTCCACTTTTCTCTGAGGAAGCTCTTTTCCCGGACCGGCTGAGGGGAAGGGCTTTGCAAATCCAGCTGGGTTTGGATTTGCTTTCCAGAGGAACACTATTCGGAGGTTTCCTCCCAAATTTGCCCTAAACCAGGACAATACATTTTTATTGGTGCCCAACGTGGGGCTCGAGAGAGTGGAAAAAACTTGTATTGCTTATTGATTGCATTTTGGTTGTTCTTTGTGTAGGGATAGAGTAGTCAGTAGCCATGTTGCCCCTTGAATTCCTAATGTCTCTTGGAATAGAGTCCTTGCTGTATTTCTGTTCCCTAGGTTTCTTTGAGGTTTTAATACCTTTCTGGTTCCTAGGCTTGTTTTCTTACCCAGAATTAGCTCCAATGTTGTCCCTAGCACACAGCTTTTACACTAGAGGTGCACGAATTAGGATTGCTGTTTTGTTGGGTTCAGTGATCATGATTTATAGAAAGTTTATACAGGTACTGGAGTTTGTGGCAGGTATGTTTGGTTTATGGTTTCTTCGTCCTACCATGCGTCCTAGTTCCAGCAGCATGTTTTGGGGCTTTATGAATAATTGCACTCACTTTGTTAGAGGAGGAATAGGGGATGAGGCTTTTCAGTCTTTCCTGTCCCTCGTATCTTTTGAATCGGTTATATCACTTTTGGAGAATGTTCAGTGTCCCCTGAATGTTAAAGATACCACCTTCCTGGTATTTAATCTGGTGAGCTTCCTCTGTATGGTTTGCAGCTTGTCTAGAGTGAGGTCTGAGATTTCCAGAGGGGCTGATGAGACCCCTGACCCAGAAGTAGGCCCAGGTGTGGAAAATCCTGTGGAGTGGAGAATGGGAGGATATGGGCCAAACCCTGAAGGAATTTTCTGACCCTGTAGCCTGGGACTTTCCATGTGAGCACATTCAGAATCTGGCTAAGGTGGGAAAATACTTGAAAGAGAAGTGCCAGGATAATTCCAAAGACAAAAGGATTGTTGCAATAAGCTGGGCCCTGGTGTATGCCTACCGCACACTGCTAGATAAAGTAGGGCAGCAGATAGAGGCAGGGGGGCAGGGAGATAAATCAGCAGCTACCCCAGTCACTCAGACAGCAGCTAAATCAGACAGCGAGTCTAAGACCCTGGCAGTCACCCCAGCAAAGAAGCCAGCACAAAAAACTGATCAGTAGACAATAATCCAGGTGAAAGACCCTCAATGCCTCCCGACAACACCCAATCAGACATCCAACCAACTGACACCCAATCAGAAGCCGACCAAACTGACACAAATCAGGAGCCCAACCAGCTGGCACAAGATCAAATGCCCAACCAGCTGGCACACGATCAGGAGCCACTATGGAGTCCTTCTCCCTGAAGGACCTTGGAGGCCTAAGAAAGGATTACACTTGATGACCTGATAAATCTATAATTAGTTGGTTAGTCCGTCTTTGGGATGCTGCAGGTGAGGCTACAATTCTGGATGGCACTGAAGCAAGGCATTTGGGATCCAAGTCACATGATCCAGTTATTAACCAAGGAATGATGAGGGAGGCTACCCCTTGCAGTCTCTGGGAACGGGTCCTGGGAAGCGTGGCACAAAGATATCTATGTGCAGATGATCTCTATATGCAGCAAACCCAGTGGCAGACCATAGAACAAGGGATTCAGCACTTGAGAGAAATGGCAGTGGCAGAGATTATCTTCTCAGATGACCTAAACACTAGGAACCCAGACTTGGTACCATGTACACCTGTGATGTGGCAAAAACTTGTACGACTTGGGCCACAAGAATACTCTTCTTCTTTAGCAATAATGAAGCAGGATGACATGGGGGAGAGTGTGCTGGATATGGCAAGGAAACTTCAAGCATATGCAGATGCTGTGCATGGCCCAACACATGCCAGAATCGCAGCCGTGGAAACCCGTCTGCAGAAATTAGAAGGCAAAATAGAGGAGAATCACCATACACTCAGAGATGAGATTAAAGAGATGAAAGAGGGCTTTCTCCAAATCTCGGCGGTACAGGTCAGAGGTTCTAGCACCAAACACAGACATCCCCCAGATAGAGAGGGAAGGGGCATCCCACAAGGTAAGCTGTGGTCCCTCCTGCGTGATTGTGGAGAAGAGATGAGGAGATGGGATAGAAAATCTACCGATGATCTGGCACAACAGCTGCATGAATTGTTGGACGGCAAGACTCAGAGAGGAAGTTCCACTAAGAAGGAAGTAGCTCCAGTTACCCAGGGACAGACGGATAACCAGGTTTAGAGGGGCCCAGCCTCTAGCCAGGTAGAGGCAAGGGAAAATCATGTTTTTTGGACTGTGTGGGTTCGTTGGCCTGGCACATTAGAACCACAAAAATATGAGGCCTTGGTCCACACTGGTGCACAGTGCACAGTACTCCCATCAAAACATGTGGGGGAAGAATCTGTTTCTATTGCTGGTGTGACAGGGGGATCACAGGATTTTACTTTGGTGGAAGCTGATGTTAGTCTGACTGGAAATGAGTGGAAGAGGCACCCTATTGTGACTGGCCCAGAGGCCCCATGCATTCTGGGCATAGACTACCTCCGAAATGGGTATTTCAAAGACCCAAAGGGACTCAGGTGGGCGTTTGGGATAGCAGCTGTAGTGACAGAGGGTGTTAAACAATTGAACACCTTGCCTGGACTATCAGAGAACCCATCCGCTGTAGGACTTCTGAAGGGGGAAGAGCAACAAGTGCCAATTGCCACTTCAACAGTGCATCACTGACAGTACAGAACAACTGGAGATGCTGTGATCCCCATCCACAAGATGATCCGTGAGCTGGAGAGCCAAGGGGTGCTCAGCAAAACCCACTCACCCTTCAACAGCCCCATCTGGCCTGTGCGAAAATCTGAAGGAGAATGGAGATTGACTGTGGACTATCGTGGCTTGAATGAAGTGACTCCACTGCTGAGCGCTGCTGTGCCAGACATGTTGGAGCTCCAGTACGAGATGGAGTCCAAGGCAGGGAGGTGCTATGGCACTATTGTCATTGCTAATGCATTTTTCTCCATTCCTTTGGCAGCAGAATGCAGGCCTCAGTTTGCCTTTACATGGAGGGGTGTGCAGTACACTTGGAACCGACTGCCCCAGGGGTGGAAGCACAGTCCTACCATCTGCCATGGACTGATTCAGACTGCACTAGAAAAGGGTGAGGCTCCAGAACATCTGCAGTACATCGATGACATCATTGTGTGGGGGAATACTGCAGCTGAAGTGTTTGAGAAAGGAGAGAAGATCATCCAGATTCTGCTGAAAGCTGGATTCGCTATCAAGAAGAGCAAAGTCAAGGGACCTGCTCAAGAGATCCAGTTCCTGGGAATTAAGTGGAAAGATAAACAGCGTCAGATATCCACCGATGTCATCAACAAGATCACAGCAATGTCTCCACCAACCAACAAGAAGGAAACACAAGCTTTCCTAGGTGCCATAGGATTTTGGAGAACACACATTCCTGAGTACAGCCAGACTGTGAGCCCTCTCTACCTGGTTACCCGCAAGAAAAACGATTTCCACTGGGGCCCTGAACAGCAACACACCTTTGCCCAGATCAAGCAGGAGATTGCTCATGCAGTGGCCCTTGGCCCAGTCAGGACAGGACCAGATGTGAAGAACGTGCTCTACTCTGCCAAGGTCTGTCCTGGAGCCTTTGGCAGAAGGTGCCTGGGGAGACTCGAGGCTGCCCACTGGGATTCTGGAGTCGAAGTTACAGAGGGTCTGAAGCCAGCTACACTCCAACAGAGGAGGAAATTTTAGCAGCCTGGGAAGGAGTCCAAGCTGCCTCAGAGGTAATAGGCACTGAAACACAACTCCTTCTGGCACCCCGACTACCAGTGCTGGGGTGGATGTTTAAAGCAGAGGTTCCGTCTACCCACCACACCACCAATGCCACATGGAGTAAGTGGATTTGTGTCATCACACAGCATGCCCACATTGGAAAACTGAATCGCCCTGGGATTTTGGAGATAATTACAAATTGGCCTGAAGGTGAAAACTTTAGTCTCACAGATGAAGAGGACCAGGAACAAGTGACACATGCTGAAGAAGCTCCACCGTACAACCCACTGCCAGCAGAAGAAACACGCTAGGCTCTTTTCACTGACGGTTCCTGTCACACCGTGGGGATGAACCAGCAGTGCAAAGCAGCCGTATGGAGCCCCACACGACAGGTCACACAAGGCACTGAAGGAGAAGGTGGGTCAAGCCAACTCGCTGAACTCAAAGCTGTTCAATTGGCCCTGGGCATTGCTGAAAGAGAGAAGTGGCCAAAGCTCTACCTCTATACTGATTCATGGATGGTAGCCAATGCTCTGTGGGGATGGCTGAAGAAGTGGAAAAAGGCTAACTGGCAGCGTAGAGGAAAACCAATCTGGGCTGCTGAAGAGTGGAAAGGCATTGCCACTCGGATAGAGAAGCTACCTGTAAAAGTCCACCCTGTAGAGGCCCATGTCCCCAAGAGTAGAGCTAATGAGGAGCACCAAAACAATGAGCAGGTAGATCAGGCTGCAAAGATAGAGATGTCAAAAACAGACTTAGATTGGCAACACAGAGGAGAGTTGTTCCTGGCTCGATGGGCTCATGATGCCTCAGGTCATCAGGGCAGAGATGCCACCTCTAAGTGGGCACAAGACCGAGGGGTGGATCTCACCGTGGACTGTATTTCTCAGGTTATCCATGACTGTGACACATGTGCTGCCATCAAACAGGCCAAGCAAGTGAAGCCCCTATGTATGGTGGACAGTATGGCATGGTGGTCCAAATGTAAGTATGGGGAGGCCTGGCAGATTGATTAAATTACACTGCCCCAGACATGTCAAGGTCAGCGCTACGTGCTCACAATGGTAGAAGCCACCACGGGGTGGCTGGAGACCTACCCTGTGCCTCATGCTACAGCCCGTAACACCATTCTAGGCCTTGAAAAGCAGGTTCTCTGGAGGCATGGTACCCCTGAGAGGATTGAGTCAGACAACGGGACTCATTTCAAGAACAGCCTTATCAACACCTGGGCTAGGGAACATGGCACTGAGTGGGTGTACCATATCCCCTACCATGCACCAGCTGCTGGGAAAGTGGAAAGATTCAATGGACTGTTAAAAACCACCTTGAAAGCATTGGGTGGGAGATCTTTCAAGAATTGTGAGCAGCATCTGGCAAAGGCCACCTGGTTAGTTAACACCCGAGGTTCCACCAACGGAGCAGGCCCTGCCCAGCCTGAGCTCCTGCACAGAGTAGATGGAGATAAAGTCCCTGTAGTACATGCAAGAGGTTTGTTAGGGAAGACAGTTTGGATCAATTCCGCCTCAAGTACAGGCAAACCCATCTGTGGGATTGTCTTTGCTCAGGGACCAGGTTGTACATGGTGGGTAATGCAGAAAGATGGAACAAGATGATGTTTACCTCAGGGAGATCTGATTGTTGGATGAGAACCATGTGTAAATATCACCTTTTGTTGAATGTCACTGCCATTGTCTGTATATAGCTGTATATTGTTTTTATATAGATATATGCATGTATAATGTATGTGTTTGTAGAGTTAGAATTCAATTAGTTTTGGTAGGTTGATGATATGGTGATAAGGGGTGGAATGTCCTAGGATGACTATGATGCCTGTATCCCCAATTGTCTGTTCTGTGTTCTGTACCTTTAAGACTGGTTCTGAGGGTGAGCAGAGAAAGAAGAAACACGCAGTTTGTTTTGAAAAACAGTGATCACTCTTAAGGATCTTTTTTCTCGTCCTTGGGACTGTGTGTTTTCGTTGGATGCACGGACAGCAGCCAGGGAGAGAGGTTTTTTCCTTTTGTTAGTCCAGCTAGCTGAGGCAAAGAAGCTTTCCTGGACTGTTTTTTTTTTTTTTTTTTTTCTTTTTTTCTTGGGACTGTTTAAATCTGCTCTGGACTGAAAAAGCCCAGAGGAGCACCGGGATCTTGCACCCATGGCCCACTGGGCCTGGACCTGGCATTTTCCAGCACCGAAGGGACTGATAAGAGACTGAGGGAGCTGAGCTAACTCCTGGCACGGACTCTCAGTTTTGCCATCTCTCTTTGGAGCGGCAAGAGGTTTTATTGTTTCATATTGTTACTATTATTATTATTAATTCTTTATGCTTGTGGGCATTTTGTTTGTTAAATAAAGTTTTTTCCACTTTTCTCTGAGGAAGTTCTTTTCCCAGACTGGCTGGGGGCGGGGAGGGGCTGTTTGGATTTGCTTTCTAGAGGAATACCATTTGGAGGTTTCCTCCCAAATTTGCCCTAAACCAGGACACAATCCCATCTCCTGGATTTACCTTCATCAATAATTTTACAACTCACTTTATGGGAAACATTTCAGAGCATACAGTGAAATAGCTAATGGTCTACACACTCTGCAATCCATTTTCTTAAAGGAGGAGTTTGACTTTCAGTACAAGCAATAAATATAATTTGTATGCTTTCTGAAGTGAGAGTCCCAGATATCCACAGACAGCAATTATCTGCACAGTGCAGTAGCAACTATCCAACTGAAAAGCATATTTCTTATTTGCATCCAGCCATTAGTACGTACATCCTGGCTTAAACAAGATTTCTCAACAAAATACACTACTCCAGCTGAAATAGGAGCATGAAATTCCCTTGCAAGCTTTGAGGCTTAGAGCAGTGATCCATATCATTCAGTGCTTTTCACCCTGTAACTTGCAGACACTGGTGAAGTTTGTGTACTGTTCCCAAAATCTACGAAGAAAAGCAAAGAAGGCAAGTTTATTCCCAGAGAGGTTCAAAATTCTTCTAAAGGAATCAGTTTCCACTGGGAAATTTACCAGGGTATGCAAATCAGAAAAAAATTAAAATCAGCAGAATGATTTGACCTTTTTCAGTTCTTGCACACTTAAAACAATTTTTAGCTTAGCATCATTTAAGGATAAATAAAATTCTCAGTAAACAAAGTTTGTTTTGAAACAAATACTTCAGTTAAAAAATATTTCATTTTACGATCCAGTAAGTCCTCTTAAGCTGACTGCAACTTAATCATACAATTGCTTTTGAAGTTTCAGGTGAAGCTGAGAAATAAATTCTTTGTTTCTCCCTTTCAGTGCAAGACAAACTGATATGATGTGATAGTGAAGGAATGCCAAGCTATTTTTCCTTAGTCAACAATAAGGTCTTTCTGAGTGAGAAAGCATAACCACTGCTTTAATGCATTTTTTCCCCTTATTCTAAAAAACTGCAACATCATGTACAACTGGGTTCTCTTTTACTGATCCCTACTGCTAACACAAAGGAAGGGCCATCCAGAAGCATCAAAGGAAGGGAAGAATTTAAAACTGTTTTAACTGCAGATGATAATGTCTCATCTAACCTGTATTTTACTTTTCTCTTCCACAAATCAAAACCCTTCCAAATACATCTGTAACTTCTTAAAACAGGCAAGAGCCAGTCAAAGGAGCACTACTATGGCAGAACTGCTGGGCTTTATACTCTAACATTTGTTCAGCAGCAGACAAAAGGCATGGCAAAGGTACTAAGTTGCATGCACAGACACACCCTCACTACCCTAAGAAATCAGAACACTGATAACACAACCCACAGATCAAAGGAACACTTGGAAGAACAAATATAACAAACACGATGTTCTGCTTTTTTTCCCCAAAATCAGCAGTTGCAGAGTTTGGAGAAAACCCCAACGTAAGAAACCCTTCTAAAAAAAGTCACCTTGCAGAGTGAAGAGCTTTTGCTTTCCCTCATCAAAAAAGTTTGTAAGAAGACAAAGCTCTCAAAAGTCATTTGGGAGGATCGGGGGTTACAGAAAAGCAGCAAAAGTATTAAAGGACAACAGAAAGCTCAGAGAACTGGTAATATTGAAAAATGGGCTTACTGATGAGTTCTTAGTAATGAGTACTGAGAAGTCTCTCAATCACTGGTACCAACACCAAACCCGACCCACAGCATGTCTCCCCATTCTTCACAATTCACTGTTAGGCAGGCTGCAATGGAGAAAATGCTAGGATGAAGAGAAAAAAAGATTTCTTCCCAGCTGACATTCAGTTGTGAGGATGGCTCATCATAGCTCTAAACTCATAACTGATTTATATTAAGATTGTTTGCCAGATTACCAGTGTGCATCTTCATCTGGGCTCCCACATATCTGCTTTTGTCAATGGTGAGTTAAAAGCCACAGTCTCTATTCTCAACTTTTTGAGTAGCTCTTCAGAGAATGCAGCTGCACATCACCCTTCACAGAACGAGTGCAAACTGTCAACAAAAGGACTGTTCCACTCTTGCTACCTTGTGCCTCCTCCCCAAATCAGAACAGCAATCATACAGCTGCACTGAGACAAGATCAGCCTGCTGATACAGAAGAAAACCATCCCACCAAAGGAAAAAAGCCACTCAAACATTCTCTGCCAGATCAGTGAATAGATCCAATTCACTGCACAGCTGCACAATCACTCCATAAGATTAACCAGAACTTGAAGCTACCCACAGATGCAGCAGCAACACTTATCTTGGTGTGACTGTCTACAGCAAGCTCAAAATGTGCAGTTTCCTGCTCTGCACAGAAGGCTTGACAGATGGGGGAGGTTTGTGGAAGGCAGTCAGTCTGCCAAGAGAGATGGCACGTTTGTTTAGTTGTAAATTAGATCCCTTATTTCTATGTGACATGCACCTCAGACCTTCTTTTTGAGAACACCTTGCTCATTACTTCTGTGTACAAAGGGGCCAAAGCTACCCATGGACTTTCAGTACTAATATCACAGAAGAACTATCATAGGAAACAGAGTTTGAGAGTGAAAGATTTTCTAGGAGGTACAGGTGGTGTGCTTGAAAATGCTTATAGTCATAGAGAGACTAATTCCAAACAAAGCTGGGAAAATAAATTTGACTTGTCAGACAAAATAATACCCTGTGCATCTAAATGCCTTCTAAACAACCAGAACTTCTGCTCATATAAATCTTATGATAAAATAATTTTATTGATTTTGATATTTTTAAATATTGAGATGAAAAAGAGGCAGAAAACATGCAGCCTTTTCAATTAGTCAGAATATTTTTGTTTCAAATCCTCCCAAACATTCAATATAACAATGACAAAATTTTACTTCAAGAGAAAATTTTCACCTGTCTGCCAGGAAGGAGCCCTGAATTGTGGTAAAAGGGTAGATCCTGAAGAGACTGCCTGAGCAGTACGAGACTCAATAGCAGAGAGAAAATTCATAACTGAAGAAGTTTCCTTAGTGTTACCTCCAGCACTGTGCATACTGGTATCAAAAATTCCTGAAAGACCTAGATGATAGTGGAGGGAAATGAAAAAAGATCAGATAATTCAGATGAACTTCAAAGAAGCAAAATCAAATAACAAAGATTTACGTAATTCACTAAAAAAACCCCACCCTATGAAACATTAGCAATGTAAAGCACATTGATTTTTCTGTGTTTAACTGTTATGCACTGTTACAACTATAAATTGGAACTTCAGTATACATTTTAAAACCTATTATTAAATGTATGTCAAATATGAGGCTCATAACAGTATTTAGGAGCACCAGTAAAATGTTTCCCTTATCTGAAGATTTACTGTTCTATTTTCACCTGGTTAAACATTCAGAATTCCTCCTGAAACATGTTCAACTTTTCTATATCCAGTTTCTCCCTTTTGGGCAGCTTATGGAAGTTTGTACACATCTACAGGACTGGCACATGAAAAGGGGTTTTGGCTGCATTCCCTGTTTCAACAAACACCTGTATGTGTTTCCCATTGCCCAGACCTTTCAACAGCAGGGGCTTCAGTGGGAAGCACTGGTGAGATCCAGAGTTGTGAGCAACTGAGATTATGGCAAGACTGCAATTCTGACCCTCCATCATCCTGATCAAGGACCTGGCCAGGAGACTACAGACTCCAGTCAGCACATGAGCTCACACACCTTTCTTTGCAAACTGGGTTGCAAAGTGAGCATGAAGAGGTCAAGCCCCTTCTTCTGACACAGAGACAGGATATCAGATGGATCAAAGACAGACTCCAAAGCAGATGTAACACAGCCTAAGCCATTGCCACATTTTTAATGAATTTTAACTCTTGCCCAGCACAGTCTCAGTGTGCACAAGAAGTACCAGCAGCAGTGTGTTCCCACTCTGGTCACTTTTGCTGTTTGCTTTAGTCTGGAGGTGCTGGCAGCATTTCTGCTGCTGGCTTGGAGGCACACAATGTTTGAGGCACACACTTATGCATAGTCCAAATCCTCAAAAGCTGTATTTTAAAGAATAAGTGCAGCTTTTTCAAAAAACAAGATACCAAGCATAACCTGCCTTTATATTTTCCTTTCTACTTAGGACATTTTGATAAAAGCTAACAACCATTAACTTTCTGCTACACACTCAGCTCTCCTAATACCAGTTGCCACCACTTACATGACAAACTCCCTTTGATTATAAAATTAATTAACCTTAATCTGAATTACAAAATGGTTTGTTTCTCCTTTTCCTCTGTAGCTATTTAAGCAGTATTCTCATGATATGGACACTTACCAGCAGGATGTTGTGTAGTTGAGTATCCAGGAAGCTGATGAGAAGCTGTGTATGTCTGTCTGTGAAGGTCTGTTTCTGAATGTGATGAATGTCCTCCTCCATAGCTTAAGCTAAGGAAGAAATTAAAAAATATTAACAAAATGTGCAGCTATGGAAACAAAGAACAATTACGAAATTTCAATCACAAGTCAAAAACTTACAGAAATACAGGAAAACAAAAGCCCAAGATCAGACAGATCTAGTTCTGCTAGGCTATCACAAAAAATATTAAGCAGATAAAAAAAGTACTACTCAGACCTAAAAAGCCAAAGGGTGGGGGAAAACCTTACAAAAATCAAAGCTGATCACAGAAAAGTTTATAAAGGACTAGGTCAGAAAGACAGAGTTCAACTGTAAGAAACACTCACTGGACACTTTTTGTAATGATTTACTGATAAAAGGTCTGCACAGCAGATAGCTGTGGATACATGCCCACTTCAGCATTTACATTTTTAATTCCATTAAAACTTACAGGACCTCATTTAATTCAAGGGCTGAAATGACTAGGAAGCTGTGGGAGCAATAGTTTTTAAAAATATTTTGGTACTTTCAGTACAATTTAATAAAATTGAGAGTGAAAGCACTACCAAGTGACAAATCCATCTTCAGACCTCCTAGCATTAAATGCAAGTTAACGATTCACAGCTTTTATTTAACATTTTTAAGTGAGTCACCTAAATTAACATGATGTTGCAATCAGACTTAATGGAAGCAAACTGAAAATATACATTGTCTGGGTCCATGCAAAACCAATAATGCAGAAGAGAAATAAATGCAATCAAAACATCAAGCAACCTTAGGAACTTGCCAAAAGCCCTAATGATTTCCAGTTTAAAAAGCAAAAAAGAGAGGAGGAAGCAAAACAAAATCCCCAAACTTTCAAGTTTCCCCAGACTTGGCTCTGCATAGCACCTGTCAAATGGAAAAAAAAAATGAAGGCCAGTATGACCAAGTAACCATTTACCTTATTCTTTTCTTGCCTTTAGGACACTAAGTTTATGGGTAGCTGCTACTTACTCCAGTGCACATGTGAGATTACTTTAATTTCAAAATTCAAGTGTAAACAAATGCCAAAACAACCCAAACAACAAAACCCACAACCCTCCCTTGCTGCCTGCTGTAAGGGAGACTTTCCTTATCTTTCATCCCCAGGGATGAGGGGCAGTCACTCTGCATAAGGAAAAATTGAACTCTCAGTGCCAGGAATCATGACATCATGGGAAACTTGTATAGAAGACACCAAATAATATAAAAACTGGCAACATGGCTGGGTTTGCTCCATTTTCATTAAGATGATGAGAGGAGCCAGGAGCCTCTTAGAGCATTGTGACCTGCACACATCATGAACCAGCAAGAGCCTGTCTGTGCAGGACTTTCCTGCCTGAGATGCACCATCAGGGGATGTATTTTCCACTTCAGCAATGCTCTGTAGTCAGCACGCCAGGCTACAGCACTAGCCTAAAGAATGAACCAAAATCCTTTGGAAAAACAAAGAACTTCAGCTACTGCTTTTCTCAGTTGTGCTCATTGTCTAGCACTTTAACACCTTTCACAGCAATAATTGCAATTTAGAGAATTGCCAAACCTAAATTCAGAGTCAGCAGATCCCTGTGCTTATGCTGTAGAGGAGAGATCTTTGTGCAGTTCAACACTGTGCATCAGCAACTGATTTCTATTATATGCTGACTGAAATCTAACTATTTGTATCACTGCTATGGAGAGCTGGCAGACATGATTGCATGACACTGTAGGTTATTTTTTTATTTACAGCAATAAACATTTTCTATTCTTTCCAGAAAAAAAAAAAAAGAAAAAAAAAATCACCACTGTTCTGCACATAAAACATTACATAAGTAATAAAGCCAATTGAAATGCAAGCACTTTCACAAGAAAAATTCTGAAGTTGATGTAGTTTGGAGTTTTTGAATAAACTTGCATAGCTGAGAAAAAAAAAAAAAACCCAGAGAACTTCAGAGACACAAAGCTTTCTTCAGGTATTTTTAATAAATAAAAAACACTACATGAGAAAATAAGTTCCTAAACTGAAGCATGGCAGTGTATGCATTGTGGGCAAGAATTATCTTCACTCACAAAAATGCTGAGGTTGTGAAAACTTTCCTACAACAGCAATAGGCTGTATTTAGGTTTTCTTGCAAGTTTACTTAAAGCTTTTACCTATATAAAATTATATAGTGCTGACTTCTCTTTCATACACATATCAAAGGCAAACTCTAAAGTCCTACAGCAGCACATCTTTCTTTTCCCATTTGGTATTTTCAGGCTGACAGACACTCTGGTGGTGTTCCAGGCAACTGGGGCTACACTTGGCAGTAAAAACTCTTCCAGATGAGGCAAGACCCCCCAAACCCACTACAGCATATCAAGCAATATCACCTCATCCCTCCTCTTTAATTGTAAAAGCAAAAGGTCACCAGTAAAAAAGTGGATGAACTTTAATTAACTGCCTGAAAATTTTGGAAATTAAAAAATTTGTTGCGAGGGGGTTTTTTGTTTGTTTGGGTTTTCATTATTTGTTTGTTTTATTGCAAATTTCTGTTTATTCTGGTTGTTTGGTGAAGATTGTGATTTATTTCCCCCCTTACATTTTCCCCTCTACAATAAACACATATTTTGTAAAGGGCAGGTACAGCACACACAATACCACAAGACAGCCTAACACACAAGCCTGCAGACCAGAGGCAGAATGCTCTGGAAGATAAAAGTAACTCGTAAAACAAACTTGCACAAAGACTTTGTGACAAGGAGGGAGCTAAATTAGCTGGGATACAAAATAACCTCTAGACTTCAGCACTCAGAAACATTGTTAAATACTAGAACCTCAAAATCCTAGTAATGATGGGCATCTTAAACACTAAGTATATGATGGTGCTTTTTTCAATATACAAACTCCCAGCTCATAGCTAATGCAACCGCAACCTCAAAAATGAATCTGTCTTTCAATAAAAAACATTGCATTTATTTGAGCAGTTAATTGTTTATTGTATAATTACTGCTTGCTGGAATGTAGATTCTTATCTCAAAAAGCCTTGCATATATGCCTTCAGTTTACATAGGCTTATCCTAAACAAGCACTGCAATCTGAGAGATTACTGCCTTAGGGTTTCTTTTTATAAAATTTAACTTTTAAACAGATGAACTTACACAGCATGTAATTCCCATATCAAAAATACATCCAGCATGGCAAATACTCTTATGGCTACCAAGCCCTGTGGGCTCTTGTTTGGAAGTTTGTTAAAATTGTGGGAGTTCTTATTTGTACTGAAACGTCAGATAAGTTACTGAAGAAACATTCACATTACTCGGTACTTTGTTATGCACTGTTCCAAAAGCCCTTATCATTGATTATCACAGTGATTTCCCACTTCCACTGTCATAGAGAACTGCACAATGAAGTGATTACTGCTAGGAAATAATATTAATTTGACACACAAATTTGGGAAATAGTTCCCCCTGAAGTATTTTTCACTGAAAAGATAAATGTTACTCTAAAATTAAATGTAAGAGATATCCTGTAAAGAGTTATCATTGTCATTACTGTAATAATGCAATCAAAAAATGCATATGACAATGGAAGTGAAATTACTCAAGTATTAATCTGATTTTTTCAGCTATATCAGCCGGGCTAATAGAAGATTTTTACTTCTCCAGTCAAATTTCTGGAAGAAAACTGTACAGTCATTGCAATTCTTACTAAAATACCTCAGCCTTGATTTACAACTCCTTTTTGTTAGCCCAGTTTAAGTCTGTCAGGAATTGACCCTTCACACATCTGTTTGCATTGCTATTCTCACCATCATTTATTTTCAAAACATTCTTCAATCCAATAGTTTCATACAAACTCAGGTCTCCATCTGCAAAAGGTTATCAAGTCCCATTGCACTCACCGCCCTCCTCACTTGCCAAGACAATTATCAGGTTTATGCTTCACACAAGTGAGGGATGCATTTTGCAACTTCAAACTCAGATGGAAGTATCATTTTTACATGGAAACAAAATTTAGTTGCAATAAACACTGGACATACAAGTAAGCACTTTTATTTCTTTTACTTTCTTCAAATAACCTTGCTCTCAAGCAAACACAGAAACAGAAAACAAGCACTTCACATAAGTATCTTTGTCCCCTTTCCATGTAATGATACTACTTTTACTAAGTATTAAGTATTTTTTTTTTCATCTTTCTACTTTATTTTCTAGGTAAATCTTCATTACAGCTTAGCAATTTTTAAGGGTTTTGATTGATTGATTGATTATTTTGCATTTGGTGTTTTCTGGGGGGGTTGTTTGGGTTATGTTTAGTTTAGTAACAGCAATCATTCAAGTACTAGGGAAACTCACAATGCTTACATGGAAAGCAGACCAGAACTCTTCAGGAGCAAAAGATACTTCTGGGTGCAACTCCTTGCTCTTAGGCACTTGTAACTCCTGCCTCTCATATAAAGGAAAATTGCTACAGAAACCTGCACATTAAATCACAGAGCACTTTCAAAGCATTCAAAGGGTGTGGGCTGAGTGAAACTGGACACCTACAAGACAAGTGGGTGCACAGGAAACTCCTGGCTCCAGGAGATCCCAGAGGTGCTCCCACCACCCTGAGAAGGGAACTCAGTGCCCCAGCACTGGGGTCCTGCACAGGCTGACAAGTCTGAGACCAAAACAGCCAAGCCCAGACAACAAAAGCCAACAACCCAGCACGCACACAAGGCATCAGATTTGAGGCAGACCAGGAAATTTGATCTCATTTCTGTCTGCTCGTTCTGCCTTACTGAAAACAAGAGCCCCTGTGAGAAGATGACTGGGCACAGCCCCCTTCTAATTAAATCACTACAAAGGAGATTAAAAAGAACAGTGATAGGCTCGTACTGGCAAGAAAATACCTTTAAACTCAAACTTTGCATTTTATCTTACTTGAGATATATGTGAAATAGGGGAAATATCACTCAAGTTTCCCTCTTCCCAGAGCCCAGACACTTGGCAAAGGAGTTTCTCTCCAACCAGCTATTTGCTAGAGCACTCAGCTGTGCTATGGCAAATTCCACTCAGAGACAGAAAGCAAAGTCATAAAACCAACAAATGCACTTCTAAATATTAAAAATGTCATCCTAAATATAAGATACAGAAACTGACACGCAGCTTACATCTCTTTTTGCCCACCCTATTTGATTTTAGATGTGTAAAATGCAGTTCCAGGTTGTATTAGCTGCTGGCAAGTACATAGTTAGGATTGCTTTAATATTAGATACAACACTTATTACTTCCTTTAAATACTCATCTTTGTTGTTTTGCCTTTACTCAAACATCTCGTGGAGAAAGAATGGGAGAGTATGACTCAAAATCATTACTTGAATTTAATACAGATGAAATAGAGGGTAAATGTCCTTTCAGCTGCCCATTGTAACAGCAAGAGTTCCCTGCTTGCTACAGTCAAACAAGAATGTAATTCAGCATCTGCAGCTCAGAATAAAATTAAAATTTAATGGCAATGTTACAGGTAGATGACTTCATACCAGAAATGGGTTTAATCTTGTATTTTAAAAAAGCCATGACCCTAAGAAGCAGAGGAGGGAGTTGCCCAGGAAGAAAGTTACCACTTAAATGAGCTCAATACCATTAGTATCATCAAGTCACTCCCATCCAACACACTTTTGGAAGTTTAAAAGCACAGAAAGCCCTTAAACACAACAGAAACCAGAAACAAATAATGTGTCAGAAATCAATTCCAATGGAAAACAAATGCCTTCTCAGCCAAGAAACTCATTTCAGTGCAAAATATTTTTAAAATGCATACAGTATGTGATTTTTCACTTCTGTTTCTCAGCCACAGACATACTGGGGGAAGGGGAAGACAGTGCAAGCACAAATTTGGGTTGAAGCCTGAAAATGTTGGCAGGTTCAAGAAAAATAGGAAACCAGCCTACTCCCTGCATCTAATTCCTTTGATCCTCTCATTAGATTATACAAGACAAGACAAACCTTAACATTGTATTTGCATGAACAGAAAGAATATTTAACAATCCAAAACAGTTGCAGTGTCCATGTGTCCTGGGGTGACTTTATGATGCTGAATTGTATCCCCACTCATCTATTCAGCCCAGAAATAAGTCTTGTGCCTTTGAACCTAGACCCAAGAGCAAAAGGGGGGAGAAGGAAAAGGGGTGGATTTTTTTTGTGGCTATATTTAAAAACATAGAAATCATCTATGTTTGCCCCACAGTACAAGAAACAAAAGAAAAAAAAATGGCTACTTGAAAAATAAAGTTCATCACTGAAAAATCAAAAGAAAATCATCTCTAAAACTAATACCTCAAGGTACATAATGCATTCTTTTAAGAACAGCATATACCTTTAGCATTTGCCTAACCTGTTCTTTTATTATAGCGAGAAAAAAATAATGTCAATATTTTTAAGTATTATTCATATTATCCTTCAAGACAGATGATTTTTGGAAAGATGGAAAATACAAAATCAGACTCCAGTACTGAGGTAAGTCAGTAAACCACAGAGGAGCAGCATTTTACTGACAAGCTGTTGTTGGTTATGGCACATTCTCCCTTTTAATGCAATTACACACCACACATCCAGTGTAGAACAAATCCCACCCTAACACACCAAAGGCAATCACCCTCCACTCTTTCATTAAAAATGAAGCTATAATGTTAATTTCCCCCTTCAATTCAAAGGCAGAGGCACCAGGAGTATGGCTGAGACTGCCACAATGTGGGCCAAGGACTGCCTGGAGGTACTTGTGAGAGGAAACACTCGTCACTTCCTCGCTTTCTAGGAGCAGAGATAAGGAGCTTCTAAGAAAGAGATTTTGAGGTGGAAAATTACATGCAGGGAGCTGCTTCAATAAGCAAAAGTTCATGCTGTTCCTGTGATTCTTCACCTGAATATATATGACATTTTAAGGGAATAAAGAGATTTTATGACACAAAAGGTCCATCTCCCTTTTATTCCCATGTTAAGGTGTCTGAACTCCTTATGCTCGAGCCTTTCAAAATGAAAAACAGGAAAGCCAAAGTAGTCTTACTGAGACTTCAATACCTCAGTGCAAGTGCTGGCTTGTCTGATTAAGTAACCTGTGGAGCTTTTAACAACAAAGACAATATAAATCTGTTTTCAAAAAATCAGTTAAATTCTGTCTTGAAAATATGTATGTGAAAACTAATATCCAGATAAAAATGAGCTATTTATAAACTTCAACTTCAGTCACTACTAAGGGACAGGACAAACTACTTTGTGTCATTTTTTAACACATGCAACCTAAATTAGCTTTCTTTGTGAGGCTATTTATGGCTGAAATGCAGCACATTTAACAAAATAATTTTATTTCTAAATCAAAACTGATAAATTTGGAACTATTTCTCTTGGATTTGAGAAAAAAAACTTCATCACTTAACCAAAACAACTTTTTAACAGAAATTTTGCAGCTCGCAAAAGAGAAACTAAAATTAAACTACTCGACTATGTCAGTCTAGAGCTCCTGATGCATGTGTTAAGATTTCAAGGTCTGGAAAGGTGCTTTCAGTACTTTCCAGCTCTGAATATCTAAGACTAACTTTGATGTCCTTATCAACACAGTATCATTTAAACAGACACTGCAACACATCCCTCCCAATTCACATTATAATGAGTGTCAGAAATAATGTTAAGACATTTGCTTGCCAAGCAGTGTTTTGGGGATTCACACATCTTCCCTGACAGCTTTTACTCTATCAGTGCCTGAAGAAACAGGAGCACCATTATGGTCTGTGTAGCTTCCACCATCATAAGATGTGCAATCTTATTTTCTTGCCTTTTGAGACACTGGATTATTTTGTCACTCTGTTTATTTATCCTCTTCTCTTATCTTCCCTCTATGAAAGAACTTTTGCTTTACCCAGCAGAAAGAGAATAGTTGTGATTTTTTTAAACTATAAATTCTCCTCTCCCAGAGTTTTACTTACAATTCCAAAAGATTTTTGTAACAGACAGTAATGGAACTCTAACACTTTTTCTCTGATATGTGATGCTATTCTATTGTCAAAAGTGTACTTGGGGCATATTCAAAACTCTTCTCAAGATCATTCCAGTATTAATGGTTGAACACACAGCATAGTCCCCTATTACAGCTGAGATACACACAAAAAGATTCCATTACTTTTAGTAAAAAAATTTTATTTCAAAATACAAAACCCAGCAGAGCGTTATCTCAAGATGTGGGTTAGCCACATCAGAGCCTTAATAAAATTACAATTCATTTTACCTATTGAAATGCTTCTCAACCCTCAGCCTCCCACAGTTATTACAGCATTGTATTTTGTGGCAAGTCTTACCTTTAGGGTACTACAGGAACACATGATATCCCATTTCTTAATAAGCCCTTTATTTTCCATTTATGTGGAAAGGATGATGCTGAAGTTGAGATTTTCATCACAGAAAGAGGTAAGAAGTGCAAATACACGTGTGCTGAGCACCAACAGAGCCATCTTACACTGTCAGTGAGCTCCTTTCATCACCAAACCTGGAAGCACTTTCCAGTTCCACAACCCAGGAGATTCCTTGTGCTTCAGTCCAGGGAAACACGGGCACAAATAATAACCCACTCTGATTTACAGCCCTCACCACCCTGAGTTTCCAATGCTCAGGACTGAAATAAGGCAGCTTCTCAAGGTTTTGTGAAGTTAAAATGTACCCCTGTGAAGAGCAGTGGCCTCATGGCCCACAGCCACTGGCATGAAATAGGGGCATCTACTCAGTGACCACATCTGAGATCACACATCCTGCCACCCTACAGCCAAAAATTTAGGGCTATTAAATGGGCTCTAAGCCTCCCAGCATATCCACACATCCAGCACAGTGTTTTTCACATCCCACAACACACTACAAAGGCTGAGCAGCTCATGTGAGCTCCTTTAGATTTAGAACAAGAGGTATCCCTATGACTAACACCACTTCCATCCCAATTTAGGAGGTGTGCCCAGGAAAGATCTAACATATTAACAGCACAGTTCATCATAAAACACAGCACCCAAGAGTCCTTACATTAAAGGAAGCATCACAGGGTATTATTAACCAAGTTTATAAGGGAAATCAGCATAGCTCTTGAATTTAGCTCATACTTCTTCACAAGTGCTCTCCTCATCCTAAAACAGGTTTAAATTTACTTTTTTAACCATGCAAAGGGGACCCTGGCTATCATTTCACTGGTCACAAGTCACTAAGTAGCTGAAAGTACCAGATGAACCCAGTTGCTTGTGAATGCTCCAACCAGAAAATGTGCATTGTTCAAAACTGTAGAAATACAGTTACATCTACATGGCATTTACTTTGAGATAGGAAAAACTACACTATATTAAACAAATTCCTTGAATATGCCCCAGATATTGATTTGAGCTTTCATGATGATCATGCAAATGCCTAAACAAAACCAAGTATTAATCAAGATCAAAACAGCATACACACACAAACTAAGAAAATATACTTTAATTGGTGAAAAAACCCGTGTGTTCTCTTAAAAACAATAACAAAAGGGAATTTTTTGAAGGGGAAAAGATGAAAATCCCATCTCTCTCCAGTGGTGCTGACTATCAGCAAACTCTGGCTCACCAGTGCCAGCAGCTGAAGGTAGTTAACACATGGTTGTGTTCAGAGTAAGGAGGAGTTGGCTTTCTACAATCACTCTTTGCACAGCAAATGAGCAAACGTTCAGATTCAAGAAAAACTTATTAGAAATCCTGTTCTTGGCAGAGTTGTCAGAACATAATGAAACGGGACGAGCGTCGGGATTGAAGGATTATTCACTGTCTAGCACTGGAATTTTTGACACGAAGACCAGAGAAAGTAAACAGGATGTGGTGTGAAACACCAAGCTGCCATATTTCTGAGAGGGATTTCCTGGTCAGGAAAAAGGGCAGCGTGGAAGGTGCAGCACAGGCTGGTGCACTCAGCGTGGTCCGTGCCACGCAGGCGTGTGACCCTTTGTCTGGCACCTTCTGGGTGACCAAAAGCTCTCAGAACAACTTGCCAGACATCTGGAAATGCTAGATGAAGGGCTGGAGCCCTCCAACTCTGCTCATACAACACTGCCAGCTGAAAAAGGAGGGATATCTCCAACAAAATCTAGATGTATGGCTGCCCCAAGTATAACTCCTCAAGATTATTAAGGAATAAATGCTCCTTAGTATCCTGCTGTGTAAACACTATTCCTCTAAGATAAGGATGCCTAAGGGTGCCTTCTTCCTGCTCAGCATAATTGGTTGCACTTTTCCAAGTCCTAAGCAAGCAACACAGCTAGGCATGTAGAAGGAAGATGAAAAACAAGAAAAGCAATATGGGAAAGCAAAAGCTTGTCTAAACATATGTAGCTTCTTGCTGAATTGTTTTGGAATAAGAAACTTCCAAGCATGCAGAAATCCAGGAATAAGAGCTCCTTGCCCCTTTTTGTAGCCCATCATCAGAGAGGTTCTGAGGAGGCTCTAATAAATATAAGTGCACCACTTAGCCCCAGGTCTGTCCAGGACAATGAAACAAAAGAAGCCATGTAACAATGACAGAATAGCAAGCAGAAGTAAACCCAAAATCTATGAAATCTGCCCAGTGAGACAAGTAAATCTAGTACTTAATAACCATGCACTCTGTCCTCTCTGAAAGCATTTCTCTCTGCTTAAAAATTCAAAGAATTTTCTTTTCTCTGCCACTTGCATGGTACAGCAAGAAACGCTGTGCTGGAAAGGCTGAATTCTGCATGCAGCTCAAAGTTATTTTTGTCACAGTTAAGGCTGCTAAGGAAAGTCTGAAGTGAGATGATTAATGTACTGCCTTTTAACTGGTTTTTGTTTTGGTTTGTGTTTTCTTTGTTTGTTTAATCTATGGAATAGGCACTCACCATGCAAAGTAAGTTCTTGACATGCAAATTTGTGAAAGCTTTGACAAAATACAACAGACAAAGATATCCATGCAAAATACACCAACTCTATAAGAGCCCTAGTATTGTTTAGAATTAATACAGCTCAGGCATAGGTGCTGTTTTCCTGACAGGAACAAAGATTTTTCTAAAAACAGCTTCCTTCGATGACAGTATTATGCCAGAATCAGCAGCAACTCCAAGATAAAAATAAAAGGTGGGCAAAAGTACAGAAGAAACAAGGTGAAAAGGTTGCTCTCTGTTGGTATAGGGTAAACACACCTATGTTTAAAGTTAACAGGATGAAAGGCAAAATACACACATGGACTGAAACACTTTTTGCATATGTGGTGGAATACAACCCCCCTTTCTTGCAGAACAATGAATTCTGTACCCTGTGTTGAAGATGCTGGCTCCATGGGAAAGGGCTCACATCTGAAATACCATTGCAGGTGATCTCAGAGATCTGGCACCCAACTAACACAGACACTTACCAAGTGCTCCTGGCAGGGAAGCAGGCAGCACAATTTCTGTGGGATGTTCACTGAAGACAGTGACATGGCAAGGCTGAGCCCATCTAAACCCTGTCCAGAACCACTGGAAAGAATCCCTGCCAAGGCCACACAGCTCAATCCTTACAGTTCTGCTCCCTGCTCATCCCCAGGTGCCACCCCTGGGTTTCAGTCTGACAGCACAGCCATCCAGCTCAAGCCATTCACTGTTTCAGCCAGGAGAGTTTTCTCATGGATTAACAAACAAGACCAGCTCCCTGAGCAGTTGCACAAACACCACAGGCAAGACAAGGGAAGAGGAAGGGAGCCCCTTTCAGCAGCAGTGAGCCTGAACAGCCAGCTCAGCCTTCTCAGGTAACTGCACCCTCAGACTAAGTTTCAGCTCATTCCTTTTCCTAAAAACATAGTTTTTATCACCATTTCTCACTGCAGCAGAACGACACACACTGCTTGAAATCTTTCATACAAAGCTGGCATTAAATCTTACACAGGTAAGCAGCATATAAATCCAAACAAGCCTGGCTGGCTCCTTTTGAAACTCTAGCAAAGAGTTTGCAAGATGACCCCACATCTGCACCAGGGAAAAGCTATGGGACACAGAGCAAGAATGCATTCAGCCTCTGTTCAGTCAGTCTTTGACCTTCCCACAGCTGTGATTTCAGTGCTGAATGCAGGTGAAAAAAAAGAAGAAAGGAAGGCCAATAAAAGCCAGCAAGTTCCTGTAAGGTATCTGCACTATACCTTGAACTACCTGTGTTCATTTTGCATGCATAAATGTTTCAGATATAAACTACGACAGAAAATTTGGTAAGATTTTGAAAGTGATCTATCTTTCTATATGTTTGTAAAATTTATTTAATCTTTTTGTGCCTTTTAATTCAAAAATTCTAAGTATATTCCCAGATTATGAGCTTTCCTTTCAACACTTGAAATACTGCGCCATAGGGAACTTTTTGTAGAATGTGTTTAACAACAAACATTGGTTTCACCTCTCAGAACAATTTCATTTGATGAAAGAAAGTGTTCTCTGCTTTTCTAAAACACTCTGCACTTACAGAGTTCTTGTAGCTATGCAAAAATCCATTAGAATTTAAAATTGAGCCTTAACTAAAACACTATTATCATACAGCTGTTACAATAAGCATTAGTTTGACAGCTATGCAAAAATGAGTTAAAATACCCATCATAACCATTTATCATGAAAGTCTGCCATTTATGTCACTTTGCAAATGAGCTATCAAGGTAACTAACTCTTCATCTTAGATTAGCTGTTACAGGCCACACTAACACAATGTCAGTGCTACCTGTTGTAAAGAACCATATTGAACTAAATCATATAAACCCCCACATGCTTGGGTAGGGCAGAGATGGATACAAACTACCAGGCATAAAGGAACATCAGAGACCATGGCAATCACCATAAAATTTAAACCAACAACAAAATTATTGTGACTGACTTGCAATCACATGTAGCAGATTTGAGTCTTAGAGCTGTGGTAAAAACAGAACAGGAACAGTGAGATCTTGCCACTAGCAAAAATCCTTCTCTAAATGAAACCCTAGGAGTACCCCCAAGCCAGAGAAACTCAACCAGAAACCTCATCCATTATCATCTGTCTCCATGTCTCTTTCCAAGAAACTACAAAGGCCTCTCACACTATTAAACATCACCTATTTTCTGAATACTCAATAATTCCTGAGCAAGTAGCAAACAAGCATGACATACCTTATCTGCTATCCAACATTTTGTGACAAAAAGAAGGTTTAAGCACAGAGGTAGGACTTTTCTGACAGCTACTGTAAAAGGCCAAAAGTGGCAGTGCACTCCTAGAGCCACCAGAAATTCCTTCAGGATGCTGACAGGCTGTGCAAGGGGTCTGAGGGTCAGGGATGTGGAGGACAGCCCCTGCTACAGGGCTGCCATGGCTGCACTGTCCCAAAGTGCCCCTCAGCAGAGGTGGCTCCTGCTTAGTTAACACAGTGATCCCAGTGATTTCCATCACTTCCATCCCCAGCTCACCATCTTCTATTCCATGGGAACACTGATGTCACAGCAGGCCTGGTAGCAATGTCCTTGTAACACTTCACCACATACTTCCTTTTAGTTGATAAGAATAGTGCCATTGCACAGACAAAACAGTGCCTGCAAGAAATAGGGAGCAGGATAAAAACCAGATGGCTGAAGTGAAGCACAGGAAGACAGGAGCAATGTTTGTAGGGAGGAGAAATCGTTTGGATGAGCTGAGACTGTGAACATGGCTCTCCACACAAAGGGAACAAAGTCTGCCACGACACAGCCTGCAACAGCATAAATATGAAATTTGAATGAAATACTGTTATCTACATCACCTAAAGGCTGAATTCTTTTCAAGCAAGTACCAGATGAACATGACACACATATTTTAATTTAACATCAGGCTAATGCAGCTTCAGCTGTTAAAATGATTACCTGTCAGGCACAATCAAAAACACCATTTTGAAAAATGTGACATGATCTGTACCACAAGTCGAGGGCATGGACAGCATATTCCTTTACAGCACATCCATACCTTCACCATTTCCTTCCAGGCTAGTGCAAGCCTTGGCAGTGACACGAATGACTCTTCCATCCTAATTCCTCAGCAACTCCATCCATACAAAGACAAATGCTACCAGCAATAGAGGAAACCACGAGCACCTAAAGCCCAGACTCTGCTTATCACTTCTTCCAACATGGTTCAAATCTTTAAATCTGGCCAAAGACAGGGCATATTAATTCTTATTAAAATGACATGAACCCAAAGAAGCCAGTTCAGGAAAACTTCAAGTACAAAATATGATTCATAGTATTTTCCCTGTTCTTGGTACAGTTAAAAAAAAAAGTTTAAATGTTTCAGCCAACACATCTTAAAAGCGTTATTTGTAACAATGTATAGAGCCTGGAGATGAAATTTCAAAGAACTAAAACAAGGTCTTCTTCATATTGTTTCCTGAAGCATAGCATAAATATTGCCATACCATATACAGAAACAGTAATACTAATTTGATTGGTATTGATCTAATGAGCTTCTGCATGGTACTTGTCTTGGGACTTTTCTCCATGCCATTTCTTCTAAAGAATTCCCAAAACATACATTTAAGACTGTATCAGTATTGCATCTATTAAAAAAAATGAAAGCTGTGTTGTAAAACCAGGGGATTCTTTTAAATATTAAAAAAAAAAAAACAAACCAAAACAAAACAAAAAACCACATCATCAAGCAGTTGTATTTCTTGTAAAATCCAAGAGAGATCCACTTCTGCTCCTCCACTACCTATTCTTAAACGACCTGGGAAATCCAAACCTCCCTTATAGAATAGCTGGCACAACCCTCAGGAGATGATGAGAGCCGGCAAAAGCAATACAGAAAGGTCACTGATTTCCACTGAAATCAACGCAGCAACATGACCAAAAGCAGTTCAATGAGATTAGGAAGAAAAACTGGAAAGAATGATATGGAGACCTCACTTTGCCATGCAGGCAACTCCTCAGAGAAATTGGCTAAAGAGCTTCATGGGGAAAGGGTTTGGCCAAAAAGCTACCTGTCCTTGCAATTCTCTGTGAAACAGGGAATATACAGCCTCACATCCCAGGGAGCTCCTGTGATCTTCTCACTTAACATTGGCTTAATTGCCAATTGTCTCAAATCCTATGTGCACTATTCAGGAAGGGTGACAATAACTTGGAGGAAATCTAAAACAAATCTGGGAGAACAACTAAAGTAGCAAAAAAGAAAAAAAAAGAAAAAAGAAAAAACTCTGGTAATAAACTTCAAAAGATTATGTTCTTTTTATTAAGAAAAATAAGTAAAGCAAGAAATTAATTAAAACTCATAAGAATTCATACTCAACATACAATGGGAATTTCAGTGGTGATGAGGCTATAAACAAGACTCAGTGGCCAGAAACTAAAGGTAGCCCTCTTCGTATCAGAAACTAAATATAAATAAATCACTTGCATACTTTACTGAAAATGGCGCTAATTTTTGCCTTATTGGAAAATTTTAACTACACCTTCTAAAACGTAAGCTCTATTTACAAATACAGATTGGAAAAAAAAATTCTATGGCCTGCATTATGAAGAGGTCAGACTAGATGATTGCAACAGTCCTTCTGACTTGATAATCTATTAATCTTATCAGACATGTCTGACCACTTTCAGAACCAAGTGCAAAGTCATCTATTAGCGCACCTATTTTGACGGGATATTTTTAGCCCGAGACTCTCTTTTACCTTTAAACGTCGTCGAGATGAGAACTGCAGATAAATCAAGCTAGAGACATAAAAGGCAGGCGATAACGAAAATCTCATCGCCTAGAGAATACTCGTTCCAGTTGGCAGGGTTACACAATCAAAAAAGCAACCCGAAGCCAATAAGATTTTATTTTCCCCGCACTTCTCGAAACTTTGCAGAACTCTCCCCGGGACTGAATCGCACCAGACAAGTTTTGGCTGAGAGGAGGCTCCGCACGCCCCGGAGCAGCGCTTTAGAGGAAAGAGGTTCGCCAGGCTCAGCGGAGAAATGGAAGGGCGCGGGGGGATGCTGGCACGGCGCGGCCGCCTCCCCGGCCCCGGTGCCCCGGCGGGCAGCATTGTTCGGGCGGGCAGCGCCGGTGCCCGCGGCCCCGATTCACACTTTTGGAC
>JANPWX010000057.1:1315281-1355281 GCA_024734555.1 Trochalopteron elliotii
AAAAAGTCTCTTTCTAGCTTTCTTGTATATGCCAAAAGTCAGCTAGCAAGAGAACAGAGGGAATATCTATTTATTCTTTATTTATTTTTATTTAGTCTGAATTTAAACGGTAAAACTTCGGTGAGGTTCTAGAGGCTTACTTTAGCGAGGACTGGCCAAAGCAGTTTATTTTTGTTGAGAGCAGTCTAAGCCACCTGGTTTGTAGACAGTAAATTCCTGTGTCCTCTACTGAATGCTTGTTAAAACAAAGAATAAGGGAAACGGGCACCATCTGCACAGAACAGGGTAGGAGCAAAGGAGACATCAGTGTCGGGCAGGGGGATGATGTGTGAACTGTGGTGTCTTGCTTTCCCTGCAGATTGAAGATAGGCAGGCCGAGATGAGCAGGAGGAATGTGCCTCAGAGGTAAAGATGAGGAATATGCTCTTGAAAAGAGGGTGACTGCACCTGAAGGCATTGCTCAGAAGAGGAAGGTGTATGCTAATGAGCGAGTAAGTCTTTTGAAGATTGAGTTTGTAGCACTCCAGGCAATACTGAACCACAGAGTGAAATGAATTCCGTAGTGAAATGCATTTAGAAACTTGGCTACAGCCAATCAGATTAGTTGCTAAAAAAATAAAAGAGTTACAAATAGCCTTAACATTGGAATGAAAAGATGGAGTGATCAGTATTAAATGAGAAAGCAGAAGGGTATGAGACTTCAGGAGGAAAAGCTGAGATTCTGCTTTTCTCATGCCTGATTTCAAGAAGCAGCAGGAAGAAATGCAGCTGTGGATGGGGAGGGAAAGAAAGGTAAGTGTGAAAGTCATCAGGAGGATGGAGGAGAGGAGTGAAGTCACCCAGAGGCCAGGGCAGAGGGTGGAGGGAGAAGCAGCAGCTCACCAAAGCCAGAAACCAGCAGAGTGAGTTTCCTTGTGTTTGCATAAGTTAGCACCTGTATTGCTTGCAGCTGGAGGAGGGCATGTGGGGGGTGGGAGACCTTCTTTCCCTGAGAAACAGGAGGGTTGTTGTTTTACATATGAAAGAGGCCTGATGACAGAAAATTACTCCAGTTGTATGCTAATACTGAAGCGTTTGCCCTGCTAATACTATTGAAAGTGCCATTTCCAGTGGGGAAGAACCCACAGTTTTTTATTTCCCTGCAGGATCTCCACTAATCTCCATTGTATTATTACACTTAAAGCACATTGTTTCCCTCAAGTGGGCCTGAGAGGAGGGTGATACACAGAACTGATACGAAATGCCTTTTCCATCTAGTTGCAGTGTTTGATTTTCCAGCGAGAATGTGTTGCTGAGGAGTTTCTTGTCCCAGATTTGGAACGATGTACTAATAAATCGTAAAACTGCTAGTGTCTTGTTTGTTTGTTGTTTTTTTTTTTTCAAGTTATGACAACGTGAACTCTAAAGAGTACCATTATGTTGTTTATTTCCATTACAGAAGTGGTCTAAAGAGAATGTGGTGGTGGGTGCATGGCTGTAAAATCATGTTACAAGAGAAATCACAAACAAGCACCCGTCCAGATGTACAGGCAGGGAAACATAGACAATACATTTATACCACTAAATGAACCACAGACACAGTGTTTCCCTGAACATTGCTGGAGTAGATCCTTTTTTCTGGCAGTCAGATAGTGAAGTTGAGTGAAACAGAAATTGTGACAGCTGTTAAGTTTAATTTCTTTTACATGGTTTTAATAGAGGTGGAGTAGACTGAAAGCTTAATCACTAACGTCTGTAGCCATCAGATAAAGTCAGTTTATCCAGTGATTTGCTTTTCCTGTGTATGAGATAAATCTTGTCCTGAGATCAGCCAGTGAGACTTCCGCAGTTTTCTCATTGAACTGACCCCTGCTGCTCGTTGCTGTCCTCTGTCTAGGAAATCTTTCTCGAAGTTTGTGCATTTTATCTTTTTGTAACCAAATAGTATTTTGTAACACTTTTCTCTAAGGCAACAAAAGAGTATGTTGAGAGTAAGTGCTTTTAAGTATCCTGGTATCCAGGATACTTATAAGCAGCTTTTCTGAAGGATCTGTTCAGGGATAGAAAAATTCCTTTGATAGATCATGTTAATTAGATTTTTTTAATGTTTAAAGTGTACAGGTTAAAATGTATGTTTAGAAGTCGTGTTAGGTGTGTTAATGATTCAGAAACTTGGATTCTTGTCTTAATAAGAAATGGTTTTGTTTCAAATGCAGCTGTTACTTGCTGTTTAGGAATTGAGCTTTGGTGGGCCAAAATGCCTTCTGAACTGTAGTTCCTAACTTAGTGCCTGTAGCCAGTAGTGATATTGTATGTGCTTCTCTCTGAAGTCAAGAATTTAATAAAAATATCTTACTGAAACATAAGCTAATACAATTTTTCTCTCTATTTAAGACCAAAATCTTAATTTGAAGCACTGTAACACAATCTGTGCAGCACACCAGCCTGGAGCAGTACTGATTTTTTGATTTTTTTTTTTTTTCTCATTTCTTTCCCTAAACAAAGAGTCTCCACTTGGAAAAAATAAATCCTTTATAGAGTCAAAAATGTCATTTGATAGCTGGGAGACAGATATAAGTACTTAAGGTAACACCTTAATGGGAATCATCTGCTTAAGGTCTGAGGAATGATCTCCAGTGCTGCAGCATATGCTGCTGCCTCCAGATGTGGCGTGGCAGCAGGGCTGGGCTGCCTCAGCTGCTTGCTGACACCCAGAGGAGAAGGCCTCACTGTCCCTCCTTCCTTCCCTGCTTCACCCTCTCACTTCTGGTGGTGAGCTCTGGTCACAAGGTGAGTAATGAATTCACTCCACTGGCTCACCTTTTTCAGGTTTACCTTTTCCTGCCAGAGGTCATTTTTCCATAGTTTTGGTGAGCTGAGTCAGCTTCCCTTTGCCTGGAATGAGAGCTGGCTTGGGGGCAGCAGCAGTGGTGTGCAGTTACGAGGAGATGACAGGGAAGTTTTACTTCTGATGATGAGCTGTTGTCTTGGCTCATATATTCCATATGGAAATCTCTCTAAAGCCTAGGAGTGCACTCTGCAGACAGTGGTGGGCTCCTCTGCCTGTGTGACATTTCAACCAGCATCAAGCCAGCTCTGCTGCAGAACTGTGTTAGCTAATAAACACTGCCCCTTAGGGAAACTTTTCTGTTTCCTCTTTCTCTTTAAATCATTCACTGTTGCACAATGCTGAATGGCAATATTGCTTTTTGAGGTCTAGTTACATGTTTAGAGTGAACATATACCAAATGAAGTGCAGGATCTAGCTAATGGGAAGTTGGCAGTTTTTTGTGATTTTATCATAATTAAAGCAATATATCAATCACAGATCCAGAGCCAAAAACATGTTCCAGTTCATGATTGACATCAATGTATTTATTTGTAACTGATATATTTATTAGCTTCTTTGTTGCAGTTATTACATATGTTACCAGAAAAACGTCTGCCAGTGTTTGAGTTGAGTGTGACTGGTTTTTGTATTGTATATCATAGAATGGAATGGTCTGGGTTGGAAGGGACCTTAAAGATCATCCAGTTCCAGCTCCCTTGCCATGGGCAGGGACTCCTTCCACTAGCCCAGGCTGCTCAGAGCTCCATCCAACCTGGCTTTAAAACACTTCCAGGGATGAGGCAGCCACAACTTCTCTGAGCAACCTGTGCCAGGGCCTCACCACTCACACAGCAAAGAATTTCCCCCTAAATCTAATATAAAGCTACTTCTTTTTCATTGTAAAGCCTTGCCCCTTGCTTTTGTCACTACATGCCCTTGTAAAAGTCCCTCTCCATCTCTCTTCCAGGCTTAACAACCCCAGTTCTCTCAGCCTGTCCTCCTAGGAGAGGTGCTCCATCCCTCCAGTCTTGGTGGTCTCCTCTGGACTCACTCCAACAGGTCCCTGTCCATCCTGTGCTGTGACCCTGGAGCTGGATGCAGAGCTCCAGGTGGGATCTCACCAGAGCAGAGCAGAGGGGCAGGATCCCCTCCCCACCTGCTCTCACACTGCTTTGGATGCAGCCCAGGGTGGGATTGGCTCTCTGGGCTCCAGGTGCCCATGGCTGGCTCATGTCCAGCCTCTCACCCACAAGCTCCCCAAGTCCTTCTCCCCAGGGCTGTTCTGGATCTGCCCATCCCCAGCCTGGATTGATACCAGGGCCTGCCCTGGCCCTGGTGCAGCACCAGCACCTGGTCTTGTTAAACCACAGGAGATTTCCATAGGCCCACTTCTTGAGCTTGTCCAGGTCCCTCTGGATGGCATCCCATCCTTCAGGAGTGTCAGCTGCACCCCTGAAGGGTGGGAGGTACAAGACTGGCCATGCAGAGGACTACATGGTATGTTATAGCTTTAATGGTGTCATGGATGTCCAAATACCAGGACAGCACCACTGGGGGTCCTTGTGCATGGGGCAGCATCTGGTGATTCTTCACAGGGCCAGCAGTTGCTGCCTGTGCTTTTTGGCATCCTTTTTACTGCAGGTACAACAGACCTGGCTCTACACTCTTTTTCCAATGTCTCTCTTTATCCCCAGTGCCCTCTTCTTTCACAGAAAACATTGCTCCTGTACTTTGCTTTTCCATAACAGATGCCTGGTTTTGCTCTTGTTCTGGTTTCTTTGCATTTAAGTGCCAAAGTATTTTTTTCTTCCTTTCAGCTAAACCTGTAAACTGGTCTTTGCAGCAAAATTCTTAGTATGCTTTAGGGCAATTTTTGATGGGCTGAAAAGAATCATGGAAGAATAGTCAGATGCACTTGCTGGATGAGCAGCTTCACCTGTTGTTGGTGGAAGAAAGTTTAACACAGAACATGCAACTGCATGGTGCAAGTCTGAGATTACAGCTTGGTTGTTGCAAGTGGGTAAAAAGGATTGTATTTTCAGCACATAACAGTATTTTAGAACTATCACAGTATCATAGTTTGCTAACATACACAAACATCTTAGTGGTTAGCTTTCAGTGGCTAACTATTTGTCAACAAAAGCTCTAGCAGTAAGTTTAACAAATGGCCTTGTGCTGAGAGAATGAATCCTCACAAATGTTTGGAAACGGTGTTTTGGAGACTTGAGGACATTCTTATTCAAAAACTAATGCTCTAAAGATAAAACAAATAACTTGAATATATCTAATCAGATGAAGTTTGAAGAAGTTCAGGCCAAAGCTGAATTGGGTCTGATGTATCAACACATTTTGAGAAGTGCACAAAGTAAGATTTCTGCAGCACATGTTTCTGTTGAGCGCTGTTGGACAGCTACACATCATGGATGCAGCACCTTTGGGCAGGCTCTGGCTGCTGCCAGCCTGTGGTATCCTGCATGAGCAGGAATGAGTGAGTAGATCAGATAGGCAGTAATAACATGAGTCTTGGTTAGGCTTGTTATTAATCACTGACTGTGTTGTTTGTTGTTGTAATTGTGATTCTGACCAAAGCAGAAAATTGCAGTTGCTTTAATAGATTAGATTTTGCATTTCATTTGGCACAGGGCCTCTTTAAACATAAAGCTAGGCATTAAGATATGTGTGAATAGGGAAGAGAGTGCTGCCTTTCAAAGAGCACACTCTATCTTGGAACCTCACAGCA
The DNA here is from genome assembly GCA_024734555.1 of Trochalopteron elliotii. Classification (NCBI taxonomy): domain Eukaryota; kingdom Metazoa; phylum Chordata; class Aves; order Passeriformes; family Leiothrichidae; genus Trochalopteron; species Trochalopteron elliotii. Next base: position 1,320,831 of record JANPWX010000057.1, read on the forward strand.
AATACCCTCCTTTGAATTTCTTCACTTTCTTTGCTCTGTGCATTTATTTGAAAACTTGAGTATATGTACAAATAAATGAATAAAATCTTCAGAATTCATTTTATTGAGCTGAAGTTGATCTATGAAAGCTTGACTTCTGACATGACAAAAGATGATTGAGCTGGTAGAAAGCTCACTGCAGCAATGAGGTGAAAGGTCTTGTTTCCTTCATGTTCCCAATCCTCCTCCTAGTCATGTGGTTCTACTCCTTCCAAGGTGCCACCACTGGCACTTGTGTCACCTCAACTCACCCACCCTTGAGAAAGCTGTCTATGTTTTCACTGGATGATTTATGAAGGGATCTAATAAGGACCAGAATGGTATAAGGTAAGTGGGAGAAATGTGCAATGACATGTAGGAAAACAAAACAAAACAAACAAAAAATGAAATAAAACCTTTGATCTTGAACAAACTCATATTTTTAATAGGGAGTATTTCATTTTAACTCTTACTAGAAGGTATTTTCTAGAAGGTGTGATATCATTGCTGTGTTTATGTATTCGGTACCTGCTGATCTTCAGAGAAAGTAAACTGAAGCTTGAACTACTGAGCAATCAGAGATGCTTCTTTTTTCTTAAATGAAGTAGGCACTGCTTCAGAAATTAGAATGAGGCCATTTCAAAACTTGTGTTGAACTGCACCAGTTTCTAGACTGAAATATTTTTCCAGATGCCTTGAAGTCTGTCCCTTTAAAGGTGAGCTCCTGGAGGCTCCCAGAATGTAGACAGCAAGGTTCTGGGATCCCAAGCTGCCTGCATCTAATGACCCCTACTACTTCAGTGTTTCAGTAGGCTGGGTGCTATGGAAATGAGAAGGACTGAAAGAAGGAATTGTTATCCCAAGACACCTAATGAGAATGAAGCATCTATCCCATCAGCTGTATTTGGAATATCAGTTCGGTTGACTGCTTAAAAAGCTTCATTGGATGTTCAAATATATGAGGAGATTTGGGTAGTCTGTGGGGAGCTCAGCTTTTTTGGAAGAAAAAGCACAGCTCTGACTTTTTTTTTTCCAGAGAGTAAATCAAGAGTGGCTTAATTTAATGAAATTCACTGTGCTCCATATTTGCTCTGTCTAGCTGTCCTCCTGCCTGTCTATGGGAGCCCATTCACACTATATCATGTGTGCCTCCACTTCAGACTGAAATCACCACTTCCAAATGAGGAATTCCTGCGTCCTGCCTTACTTTTGCATGCCCATGCTGGTCCTCACTGGAGGGCTCTTACTTACTTCACTACCCCTAGGAAAGTGGTATTTTTTGGTCATACCATTGTGTTAAAGCTTCTCACCAAAGGCCTGACAAAGGTCAAAGAAGATGGAAGGGTTAACACCCTGGTTAAGTTGGCTTTTGTCTTGAAGAGTTCATCTTCAGTGACTCCAGTTCATGGTTCAGAGCCTCAGATGCTCAGGTAAACTGGAGAAGTGGAACAGGAAGATTTTGTCCAGAGTAGAAACTGCCAATGTTAAAGAAAACAAACTATGGCCCTTTTTCTCTACCAGTAAGTGCTATATGGCATGAATAATCATATAACAGTAAAATGGTTTGGGTTGGAAGGGCACTTTAGAGGTCATCTAATTCCAGCCCCCTGCCATGAGCAGGAACACCTTCATGGATGGAGCCCCATCCAACCTGACCTTGAATGTTTCCAGTGATGGATGGAAACTTCTCTGGGCAACCTGTGCCAGTGTTTCACCACCTTTATGGTAAAAAAAAAAAAAAAAAAATCCACAAAAATCTTCCTTATATCTAGTCTAAATCTGCCTGCTTTTAGTTTAAAACCTTTACCACTTGTCCTATCATAACAGGCCCTGCTAATAAGCTTGTCTCCATTTTTCTTGTAAGCCCCCTTTAAGTGCTTTCAGAAGAGGGCATGTTGTTACCAACTCCATTTAAAAGAAATCAAAAGAATTGTCAGAGGTTTTATTAATTTTTTAATCAGAGGCTAAATTAGTGTTTTCCCTTTTGCTGTGATTAATTTATATAATTGTTTATTTGGAAGTTTTTACAAAATGTTTATAAAACATTTGGAATGTTTTACAAAATAATGTAGAGAGTAGCAGAGCTTAAAGTATTGCTACCTGTCACCCAAAAAATGACCACACTTGAAATCAAAGTTAGAAATAAATATAGCCAGTGACAAGTGCATTCAAAATATTCTCACAGATGAGTAGAAGGAAATATGTTCATAAGATTAGGTAACTGTTTATATAGTTCAGAAATGACTGGCAATAGACAAAAATAGCTAAATAAAGAACAGGTTATTTGAGAAACTCTGCTTAAGATTTTTGGGAGGAAAATACATGCAAGTTCTTGATTCTGGAAATGATAGTGACGAATTTGAAGTGACAGGAATTAATTGAAAGATGTTTACAGTATAGAAAGATCATGCTTGAAGTGTTTGAAAATGGTGTTTAAACCTGGAATTTCCTTCCTGTTCTCTAAACCATATGGAACAAGTGAGGATAGCAGCAGTAAAACTTTTGTTGGCCGGAGAGACTGTAGGTAGAAAAGTTTGGTTTGTTGCTGGGTTTTGGCTTTTTTTATCACTTTGATGGTTTATTTAAAGCTACAAACAGTGTTGCTAATAAGCAGCAGGTAATAAATTCATCTTATTCACAGCTGGCAATCTCAGGAATGATAAGGAATTTTGCTGCGCTTTGCAAATTTCAATTTTCAAATTTCAAATATAACTTTCAAGGCAGATCAGACTGAAACATTCTAGTTAATAGAAGTGGGCATCATTATAAAAATGGAATACTCTAAACTGGGTTTGGCAACAACATTGTGGTAAATAGTTTGGCAGAGCATGCTACATTTTATTACCTGAAATAATCAGTTTTCTCATTTTTTGCTCCAATCCCAGTTCAGCTGAAGCCAATAAAAACCTTGCCATAGACTTTGAAAGGACCAGAATCAAATGCTTCACAACTCACATTTTCATGAGCTGTGGTGAGGAAGTGCACTTCCATGTGGTACTTTGGTTTTGCTGTTCTAATCAATTCACAAAAAGCCCAACAACCCCCCAACCTCTAAATGCATAATTGATAGATCACATAAGCATGGTTTCTTATTGCAGCAGTAAGCAGATTCAGTGATTTATTTTTCAACTGAAACAGCCAGAGATCACTTTCCTGACCCTTATTATTTGCCCCAATTAATAAACTGTCTTGTCTTATAAAAGGTTACATGCTGTAATCTGTGATGCTGAAAAGGCTGTTCTGGAAAATTGTTCAAGGCAATGGCTAACAGCACTTACAGTGACATGTTTAAAACAGAGAATGTGTGTTTACCAGCGTTTTGTTTAGACATTTCTGCTTTCAACTGTCATAGTAGATCTCTGTTAAATCACTTCAAATCCACTGTCTTTCCTAAAGGCCCTGGAAAGAAGTGCCATAATCAAAACACTGATAATTTATATCTCTATACAAGTTAAGTTAACTTGCTGCTGTTTTGCTCCTCAAAAATCTTCTTCCTCCTCCTCTTCCTACTTAATCACAAAATGCTTTGGATTGGAAGGGACCTTAAAGATCATCCAGTTCCAAACCCCCTGCCATGGGCAGGACACCTTCTACAGGAGCAGGTTCCTCAGGGCCCCATCCAACCTGGCCTTGAACATTTCCAGGGATGGGGCAGCCACAGCTCCTCTGGGCAGCTGTGCCAGGGCCTCACCACCCTCACAGTAAAGGATTTCTTCCCAATATCCACTCTAACCCTGGCCTGTCAGTTTAGAGCCATTCCCTCTGGTCCTACTACGTGGCCTTGTAAAGGCCTCTGAAGTACAGAGGCTGTTTGCTGCTTTATATATTCTATTAGCAACTCCATTTTTAAAAGAAGCTACATGTAAAATTTGAAACTGTGGCAACACTTCTAAATTAATAACTCCCCACAGTTTGTCTCTTGTTGATTTTCCCACTGTTGAATCATGAGTTCTAAAGAGAAACAAGATACAAGGTAAGAGTGGGCCAGAAGTCAGTGTATGAAAGAAGGAAAACAAACTCAACCCAAACAACTGCCATTCAAAGGAATTTTCTCCCTCTACAAGGAGAAGTAAGTTTACAGTATATTCAACTTAATTTTAAACTTTGCTCCTTCTTTGTAAAAGGCAGAATGTGCCTTCCAAATTATGCTGTGTGCAACCAGTGTTTGAATGTCAGCCCCTGCATGTTTTCAGGGTCTAAGGTGAGACTCCTTGAGTAAATTTGAGTGGTTTACTCTACCGAAAGGGCACTTGACTGCCCAAAGCAGTATGCCATTGATGTTTTACACTTACACCCTCTTAAGTTTTTTGATTAATTATGAAGGACAAGATTTTTGCTTGTATTGCATGGAATCAGTTTCAAATAATTTGTAGGAATAGTGGAAAAATCAACTTTCCAGTGGTGGAATAGGATTTTGTACAATTTCTGTAGTGTATTTAAAATGTGGCTTTGCCAGATGTCTGTAGTAACATTAAAGGATCTCTGAATGCTCATCAGACCTGTGAAATCCCTTTCCTTGGAAGTGGTCCTGTCAGTTCCATTAGTTAATAATTTTGAGTCCCAGGAAAAGTCTAGGTAAAAGTGTGCTCTAGAGCTCAAAATACACATTAAAAAATTTAAAATTTGTTAGGTAAATGAAAGAGAAATATGGGAGAATGTTTTGGTGAGCTTATGATTACATAGCTTCCTGTAACCTTGTATTTCGCTTGTCAACAGTCACCTCACACAATTCATTTATTTAAGTCTTACAGAACTTCAAGAACTTCAAAATGCTTTTACAATTAGGGCAAAAGTGAACCCCAACATGGAGATTCCCCCATCTCTCAACAAAAAAAGAAGCTGGAGAGAGATTTGTGACTCCCCCAAAGCCAAATTTGATGGTGAAGTTTTGTGAACAGGAACACCAATGCCAATGCTATCAACTGCATTGCATGTATTCTTCAAAGGGCAAGACTTCATTGTGTAGCACTGTCAGTGTACCCTCTTTATATTCCAAGATTTGAAGTGTTTTCATTGTTACAAAGACATTTACAGATTGAAAAATCTCAGACCAATTTTCTGCATCTCACTCAACAACAGTGTAGCTTCTAGTATGTTGAAAACAATAAGATTCAGTGAAATATTACATATTCATTTCAACCCTTAATCCTTTAACTTTATAATATGAGTGGATTGTAGGCACCAAATTGAAATGCAATTTGCTGTTGTCAGCATTGACTCAGTGAGGGGGAAAAAAGTGGGGGTTTGCTTCTTCTTAAAAAACTTAGTTGTGTGTGCCTGAACTGTACAGCCACTGTCAAATAAGAAAACAGCCTGACATGTTTCCTGTGAGACCCTCTGCTGTGGCTTCCTGTGGTAAAGAGGTTAAGGGACACCAGTGGTGGGCAGCAATTTGCTCAGCAACATCCATAGGCTGCATAATGCTGGGGGTTGATGTTTTAATAAGATGTAAAATTATTGGTGGCTACAGTTGTAGATGCAGAAACTGTCTTGAGACAGTGAACCAATAACTACCAGAAGTTCTTGACTTTTGATTTTTGATCTAATATGATGTTTCATTCTTTCATTCATATGATACTTAAAGGTATCATTTTGTTGTCCCTGTAGTGCAAGACACACTTACTAAAGTGCTTCTAGGGGGTAGTTCAGGCTTTGGTTTGGTTTCTCTCTACATTTCAGCTTTTAAACTATGAAAGAAACATTAGCTGTGAACCCTAGGTAGCTTTTTAAAAAGGGACACTTCTGTAGCTTTTTGCTGAACGTCCACTGGCCCATAGTATTCTATTTACTCTCTTTGACCTGGTATTTATTATTGAACATTAAAACAATTTGATGCAAGTATACTTTGTGTGAATTGTGCCATGTAATGAATGCTTCCTTTCGATGCAAAGTTATGATCATAAAAATACAACAAAGTAAGTTGTGTGACCAGCAATGTCTAAGACAAACCAGTGTAATCCAGTAGCAGTACTATATATATATATATTTGAAAGATCAAGTCATGAAATACTTTTCACACTCAAATCTATTACAAGAACGAATAGAAAATTCACCCAGCAAGGAAGTGAATATGTCAAACAACAAACTTTGTTGTTAGACAACAAAGACTTCTTTTATGGTGGTTTAAAGTATTAAGTCACAAAAAATGGTTAGTGTCAATATGATCAATTAAAATACTGTTCTTTCTGAAGAAAAAGAAGATGAAACTATTAATGAAACATCAATAGTTTGATGGGATGGCTCATATGGAAGAGGGCAGCAGTACAAGACTTGCTCTTTATGCATTCTTTCCTCTTAGCATGGTGACTTTGTTCAGAGAGCACTTACTCCTGCAGCCTTTGCAACAGATGATCTCTTTTCCCAAATGGGAACTTCACTCGTTCCTAGTTGTCCAAAAGATCTATCACATTTTTGTAAATCATCTTGCAATATGCAAGGGAGCACACACTTTTTCAAAAGTATGTTATGTTCCAGCAATCCCCCCTGACCCCAGCAGCAGGCTTGTGACTTAGGGGCCAGGAAGGGACATGGACTTCCGAAAGAACCGTGCATCCCTGGGGGGCCCTGGGTAAGGGGGTGGGGGCACAGGGCTGTGCTGTCCATCTGATGTCACTGCTTGCTCATAACTGGGCAGTCCTGAGTCGTCAGCTCTGACAGGAAGGGGGTTTAAAGAAAACTCTTCATGCCTCCTGAAGATGTTGGCTGAGTTACGTCTTCTGCTTCTCACGTAGTCCAAGTACCTAAACAAAGGTAACAGCAGGTAAGTGGAGATTTCTGCTTTAAGGGGAAGCAAGAAGATAAAGTCTTACTCATAAAATAAACAAAACCCCAAACAAGCCCACAAGAGAAAAAAACACGCCTTCAGTGATCACAAAGACCAGAAGCCAAATGCTCTCTCCAAGCCACAGGGTAAGAATAGCTCAGTGATGTGAAACTTATTGGGAAGAGAAAGCACAGATTCCTCTTATATTCCTCTCAACTTTAGGACAAAAGAGCACTCAGGAGTAGAGACTTGGTAAAAAAGCATTTCCTCCAAACTGCTTCATCATCTACTACTACAACTACTTCACATCTGAGGTAGAGCACATGCCATGAAGAGCATACAGCTTATTTGAAAGCACCAACAGAACACGTTAGACTTCCCATTGTGGGCCCCCACCTACTAAAATTATTCCTTCATCTTAGTAAGAATATTTTGAAACCAAGAACACACATACACACAATTAAAAAAAAATATAAAAAGCAACCCCAAAGTTTTGGGTGTGTAGTATTATGTCTTTGTGTTATTAACTGCAGCATAACTACTGCTGGTGCTCACTTAACTTTGCTTCGAGGCAAGTAAGAACTAGAGCTTCCACTGGATTTTCTGAGTATACAGTTAGACCAACCCACATGATTTCTAAATGCCACTCTTAAGCAAGAGTTTGTTTGGGTGTGTGTTTGGGTTTTTTAAGCAGTGAAATTACTTACCCTGGTGGTTGCCTTGATTTGCATCTGCTCTTGCAGCAGTAGAAGATAATCAGTGCAATTATAACCAACAGCACTCCAGCAGCAACCAGGCTGATGAGCAGTCCTGTGACGTTAATCTTTTGTAGTGCCTCATCACCTGGAGAGAAAGCATTGGTGATTTCCATTATGTGTTCCTTCCATCTACCCAGCCTGCAGCTTACATTGTAAAATACTACTTTTGCACTGCTATCAGGCTGTTCCTTCCACAAATGTCTAACTTGCTGTAAGAAGCCATAAATCTGTGCAACACAACCCAAGAGTTCACAGTCAGCTTAAAGCAAAAGGGAGTCGATATCCCCTTTTCTCTGCATGAAACTGTTGAGATGCCTGTCTTCTAATGCCTTCCAAATATTCCTTCATGTCACCTTGATCAGGCTGTAAATCGTTCCTCAAGTCCAGCTGACCATTTTGTATTAAACATCTGGCATCAGACTACTCTGAGCCTAAATCAGGCTGTTATGTATTACTATTAAAGAAATGGGGGGAGAAAAAACCAAAACCAAACCACAGAGAGAAGCCACAGAATTACTGCAAGGTTTGCCAATTGTGTAACAAAGAAATGGTCAAGGAAATTATAGTTTTTACCTACAGACCCACAATGGATGCCACTTTAAGATGCTTCAGTTTAATCATATCAGATAATTAAATATACATAATATAGATAATATAATTAATTTGTACAGTTCACAGTGATCTTCAGTAAAAAGATAATTTCTGATTTCCTTAACTGAATGCATGATCTACTAAGAATGTACTAATATAACAACCAGAAAATATTACAATATAATAAAAAACGATTACTTACCTATTTTTATTTTAGGGCCTTTAGTTGAATAATCTTTCCAAAAATCCATCTATAAAACCCCAAAAAGAATCACATGTATATGAGATACATAAGTGACAGGCTTACTGACATATTTAATATGGTACCTTGGGCAGGTATATAACAATGGCATATACAGAAATAACTCCTGCTGAGGGAGTTGTATTTACTCATCCAATGATATTTTTCTTCTACAACTTTGCATTAAAATTTCTCAGATCCCAGTTGGTAAAAGAAAAAAGTACATTTAACCATCCAGTGCTACTTCATATTTCTGCCTGATTACAGTAGAAGTTAAGGTATATTCTGCCACCAAAAAAATGTTTACAATTATTTTTTTGCAAATCCCTACAAAAGAGTATTTGAGACAAAGTTAAGTTCTTAAGATTCCTACATTTGCATGAACAGTATTTGAATTCATATCAGTTAGGAAAAATAGTGGGATTCATTTAAGAGAAAAACTTTCATGCTGTATGACCATCAAGCATTAAATGTGTTGAGATTTTTTTAATATCTCTATATATACACCAGGTTTCTTCTCAGCTATGTCCGGGTATGGAGTTAGAATATGGTGCTATATAGGAATACTCAGCAATAGCTGAACTGCAGATTTGCTCCATACTGGCCTCTTACAAAACACTTCTTTGGCATGACACAAGGATGCAATCAGCCAATTAATACAGAGAGCATGTGAAACATTTAAATTGGATGCTGGGAAGTTACTAAAAAATCCAGAAAACTGAAAATATAGGAATATCCACAAGTGGGACTTCTGAAGCTTCATTTCTGTTATTTCATTTTGCAGAATTAAAGTCCACATCTAAAGTCTTTAAGACAATAATACATATTCAAGTGCATTCACTGTGTATCTAAAGCAAGAACCCCATGTAATTGGGATATCTACTTTTAGAACAACATAAGTAGTTCTCTCTCAGTGGAGAGGACTGTATTAGAGGAGTTACAGTATTTGTGTATAATAATTAATGTTACAATAACTTGTGTACAAAAAAAAGGTTATTTAGCCAATAACCTCCCTAATTACATTAAATTCAGTTTGATCTGCTACCGTTTTATCAGGGTCTTCAAAAAATTCTCTTGCTTCTTCATAATTGCACAGTTCTTCATAGCATTCCCTTTCCAGGTTATCATCTGTGAATGCTTCAAAATCAAATCTGTTGTTTAGGAGATGTCGTCCAATGAATAAATTGGCCTCCCTTGCAGATGTGAACACTAATGAAAAAAAAAAAAGGTGATTTAAAACAAGTTAGGAAGGTTAAATTTGGTATATTTAAAGAATGGTAAAGATCTTAAAGGAGCACACTGGGATTGTTTCTTTCCCTAGCATCTGTCAGCAACATACAAGGGAAAGAAATACCAAGGTCTCCTCCTAAAACATCTTCTTCATTACTATCTTTTCTAACTATGTAATATAAAAAAACATATTTGCCTTTCTTATGAGCCATCTCAGCTATTCCTTATCCTGGCCAAAAGAATTTGATTGTCATGAGAACTTGATTTGATTGTCATGGTCAAATGTTGGTGTGACCCCTTCTGGGATGTGAGCTTCAGTTTTTACTGGAGCTCTTAAGAAGAAAGTAATTGTCACATAAAGCAGAATTCAGTCAGATCCAAAGTAAGTGACACCCTGACCTAGTGGGGGAAGGAGGCAAGGGTGGGGGAAGGAAAAACCCAATATACATTTATCAATATTCTGGTATCTGTGAGTACCAAATTTTATTTACAGAATTTAGCTTTTAAATCACATCAGCAGACTCCCATTCATTCTACAATTGTTCTCTTTTCACAATCATGGTGCCAAGCTTTATGTAAAGGTGCCATATTGCCAAGTTTATTTGTTTTAAATTTGTCCATGATATGATTTTTATTGACAACATGCATTTCCAAAGACATTTACTTATTCTCTTCTTTTGTGCCCCATGAGGCGTCGTGGAGTAAGATGTGAGGTGAAATTCCAGACCAGTGAGTGAAATTATAGAAGGCTTTGGAATACAGGAATGTATTTCCTCACTAGGCATTTTCCATAGTCAAGGTTTAGCCTGCTCTTGCTACAGTTTCTTAAAAAAAAAAAAAAAAAAAAAAAAAAAAAAAAGTTTTAGGACAAAACTAGGTTTCTAGTGAAAGCATGTCCACAAAATTCAGGTTATTTGGTTGAGCAAAATGACTAGAGGATTACTTTCGCAAGTGTAATGCAGAAACAGCATTGTTACATACCAAGCTGGATGGCTAAAAAAGGAGATGAGATTCAGGATAAAGTTATTCAGCTACAAATTAGCTTTGTGTTCTTGTTAGCCTGTTTGGCAAGATTATCACATTGCTCTGGAATTTTCACCCTAATAGTTACCCTCAGATCTTGCAGTGGTATCTCTTGAAGTGGTATATCACTTTGCTCCCTGAAAACTGGGGAAACTGCAGCATAACTTACATATTGGTTGTTTATGTCTTTAATATTATAGTATATTTAAGGAATATGACAGCATATATTTATATAATTTGCATACTGTTACACTCTGTACTGAAGTAGCTGCACATGTGCAAATGCATTTGTTTTTGTTATTCCAAAGCAATTGCAAGAAAATCTAAGCTTAAAATATTTATACTGTACCTAAAGAGTAACCAGAGAAAAGGACTTAAGCCAAAATCAAAACTCCCTCAAACCCACAAATGGAAAGGGAAAAGAATTACATGGGGAAAAAAATATCATCAATATTCTTGGTTCAGTGGAAATTACAAAAGTAACTTCAGTCTTCTGAAGCAGAGATCTTCAGTTTTGCTCAGCAGTGTTTCACTCTTTACCATGCAAGTAGTATTAGCTGTCCTTTGAATTAACTTAGAGAACTCATGCATTTTGTTTAAAACGTAATGCATAAGCAAGCTGCCTGGAGTCTAGAACCCTCAATTTCCAGGGATACATGGACCATTTTTTTCTTTTCAAGAATTTTTATCCATTTATCTGCACTTTTTTCACTTTGTCGTGTATGTCTGCATCTCCATCCCCAACTTAATTGCTACCTGGTGATTCAAACAGTATTTGAAGAATGAAACAGATGGATTTGAATTGTGTCTTAACCTGGATGCAGTTCTGCAGTCCTTGGTTTGCTAAAATAACCCACACAGTTTTAGAATGTCCAGCATTTAATTGAAAATGCAACCACACAACATGCTCAGTTAAAGCAGCTCTGCTGGTAAAAGTTGTTCAGAAAATGCTGAAGAGGGACCTCTCAATGCAAGTACCCCATACCTTTGGCAACTGTTCTACTTGCTAAATTACTGGATAAAGGGCTTGGCCCTTCTCTTTCCAACTCTGTCTTTAAAGGAGGAGTGGTCTGGGCCTATTGTGAGGAGAGAGCTCTCACAGGAGCTCACAGGAAAGAGGCAGCCTGATGTTTTATGCCCAGAGCAATATGGATTTTAACAAATCATCTGTCGCAAGCATTTTTCTGCTAGCCATGGTTTCTGCTCCACATGCTGCCCTGAAGGAGCCTTCTGCTCAATGTGATGACTTTCTAAAGTCTGTCTTGAGGTTTCAGCACTCCTTGTTCACTGAGAAGACTGGATAGCTAAGTTAGAAATTCCTTTTTGAAGCCTTGATGCTTAAAATGTTAAGCATCTCATGGCTTTGCTTCTTAGCACTCAAGTCCCTCTGAGGAACCTATTTGTTTTTATATGAGTTCCTCTCCACTTCTCTCCCTCCACAGGGGAGAACTGCAAAAGCAGCACTATGCTTATCTTTCCATGCATTGTAAGGGAGTTTTCTCCCTTGTATTGGGAGAAAATATGAATTAAAAAAAAAAAAACAACAAATAAACCCTTTCAAATACAAAGCAATTTCAGATATACAAAACAACTGTGATGTTCTCGAATAGTACCAAAACAATTCTGTCTTAACACAGGTTTCAAACTTTTTGAATTTTGATGTTACTTAAAGCATTCTGGTTGTATCAACCACAATAATCCTAGAGGCCTGGAAAAGGTTCAGTCATCCCAATGTGCACTTACCACTAAATCTGATAAATACTTGATATTAATACCAAAGTCAATTATCAATCATTTCAGCAAAATATATTAAAAAAACCTGAGATTTAGCGTAAAACAGCTTAATTTTTTTCCATAAAGTAAAAAAAACCCAACCAACCAAACCCCAAATAAACAACAAAACCACAAAACCAAAACAACAATAAGCAAAACAACAACAAGCAAACAACAATTAACGCAAAGCAAAGTTAGGAACAATTTTGGAAAGCACAAAGTCACGTCTAAACTAAGTTACCGTCTTTCCATTGAGGTTTCTTCAAGTTATTTAATCTCCCAGGGCAGTGCGGAAACGCGAACACCGTCACGTGGAGTTGACACAGCACAACCAAAAACGCGAACATGGCCGGGATCTGTCAGACAGAAACTAACGTGAGCTTACAGAGAATGACAGCGCAATCCTCTGAAGTGTCAGCGATGAACCCTGAGTGAATCCTGTCAGTGAAGTCATCCAGCGCAAGCCCCTACACGCACTCCGGGCTAATGGGTCCCTTGAAGAGAGACACCGACCCGAACTGGTCCTGCCTGTCTCTTGCCGGGTTCTCGTTGTGTAACATCCGCACATGTCAGCGGGGCCGCTCTCGCTCTCCTCTCCCCGCCGAGCAGAGAGGCAGCCCGGTTCGCTGGCGAATTGACGGGGAAAGAGCCCCTGCACTGTGCCCCAGGTAGGCTCTGAAACCGCAGAGCTACGCCTTTGCTGCCGGAGGAGGAAATAAAATCTCCCCGACGGGAACAGGTACAAAGCCCGTTTTGTCTAAGGCATGAAAGAAACCCGTAACTCTGCACGGAGTCACCCGACGCAGGTACAAACACGATCGCTGCCCGAGGCGGGGACTTGCGACAGCCACTCGGGGGGATATCGGCGGGCGCTCCCGCAGGGCTGCCCCACTGCTCCCGGGCCCGTCCGTGGCCAGGGCAGAGCGTTCTGCCACCCCCGGGCAGCTCCAGGGGAGCAGGACGAGGTCGCTAGAAGCGCCCACGAAAGAAGGAAGGAGCACCTCATCCCTCTTCCCAGCGCTGCCCTACCTGTCCCGGCGGGACCCGGGCGGAGCGGCTCACGGGGCAGCCCCTCCCGGGCTGTGCGGTGGGATGCGAGTGGATCAGGTGCTGGCACAGCCTCTCCCGGGCTGTACTGTGGGATCCGACCGGATCAGGTGCTGGGACGGCCTCCCCGGGGCTGTGCGGAGCGATCCGAGTGGATCAGGTGCTGGGACAGCCTCTCCCGGGCTGCGCGGTGGGATCCGAGTGGATCAGGTGCTGGGACAGCCTCTCCCGGGCTGTGCGGTGGGATCCGAATGGATCAGGTGCTGGGACAGCCTCTCCGGGGCTGTCCGGTGGGATCCGAGTGGATCAGGTGCTGGGACAGCCTCTCCCGGGCTGTGCGGTGGGATCCGAGTGGATCAGGTGCTGGGACAGCCTCTCCCGGCGGCTCCTGGCAGGGCGCGGCGCAGTCACGGGACCGCACCCGGGCCGCCCCCGCCCGCGCTGCCCGAGCCCCGGCTGGGGCCGCCCTGGGGCGGGGGCAGAAACGCCCCTGGAGTCTGGGCAAAGAGGGGTCACGGGGAGCGCTGGGGCCGGCAGTCGGGGCGGTTCTTCCCTAGGCACTCCCCTGGGCTTTGTTTCCAAACACCTGCCTGACCTCAGCCCGCGGCCGGACGCTGGTGCGGCGTAGGTAGCAGGTCCTTTCTGCTCCTGCAAACCCCTTCTTCTGTTAAGCCTGACTATTTGTGCCCTGGGTTAACCACGGCGCTGAGAAGCCGGCTGGGGTTTTGCTCCGCCGGAGAAAAGCGCACGGTGTGCTGACCGATGGCAGGCTGACGCCTGAGCCAAGAGCGGGGCAGGGTGCACCTCCCCAGCCGGGAGAGGCAGCGAGGTGCTGTTGCTCCACGGTTAACCGAGCATTTACCTGGCTATCAGAGAGCCTGGCCTCCACCAAGCTTTCCGAGCCAGGCAGCTGAAAGGACCAGCAGTAGTTTAACGCATGTGAAAACTTTTTTTTTTTTTTTTTTTTTTTTTTTTTTTACGGGTTTTTGTTGGTTTGTGCGTTTTATTGTTTGGGGTTTTTTGTTTGTTTGTCTGTTTTTGGTCAGTGAAGGTAAACCTTAACCTTACAGGCTAGAAAGGGGCAGAAGTGGTTCCCTGAAATGCATGAGGCTGGTTTGCACCAGCACACACCTATTCAGGAGCTTCCATCACTCTCCTTCCCAGAGCAGGGGCCAGCCTGAGCACATAGATCTGTGGCTCTTTTGGCTTCTCCAAAGGATAAAGGCAATTAAGTGCTTCACGTTTGCTGTAAGGATTTGTTTAATACTGTGTGCTGGGAACACTAACTATGTGAAAAATTTTGGGATAGGCTGCGTTGGGTTAAAAGCTGCACACCAGAGAAACTCTCAGCATATATGAGTGGAGTGATTTTGCTACTAGGAAATCCAGGGACTGACAGTGATTTGTGTCTGTGCTTGTGTGTCTCCAGTAGTGACTTTGGATTGTATTCTTTATTTAAGTGCTGGAGTGACTTGTATATACAGAAGCAGGAAAGAGTAGAATGAGGGGGTCTTGGATAACACCAGTGGAAGTGATCAGAAATTCCCTGGAGAAAACCAGAAACTTCTGATGTGTGAAATAAGAACTGTTTGGAGGAATGATGACTGTAGTTAAATATTTACTTTATGACATCAACAGGCTGCAGTTAAGAGGTGCTTGATGAATATGTAACTTACAAGCTGGGATGACACTAATGCTTTTTAGCTGGTGGAGATCTCAACAGAAAATTCTGTATCCTGATTGTGTGTGTGCTTATAACACAGTGGAGAAGTAGAGATAAGAATATTTTAGAAGAAAACAGTATAAGTTGTTTATTATCTAGATAATATTAAGGAGACAAGAATACTTACTTCCTACTTGTTGGAAGGCAGGAGAAACTACCATTGTAAAGAGTCTTACAGCTTTGTGCCTTGCCCCTCTACTCAACCCGCGCCCTGAGTTCCTACCTGAGTGTCTCAGACAGGGTGGTGCCAGCTGTGAAATAGCTGCTGACAGCTCCGGTGCAAGGGCATGAAGGCACAAGGACTCTGTGGTGCATTTAAGTGTAACTAAAATACCTGCATGCCAATGTGGGAACTTCTTTTGTGTCGTAACAACAGCTTTGTGTGAGGAAACTCTGCTGTACAAGTAGCAGATAATCTCCATTGTGTTATGCCAGCATTGTACATAATTGTTAATAGAGGGGGAAAAAGATTTTTGGAATTGCTCACATATGCCTTCTGGGGAGTGGATGTGAATCCATCCCCTGGCCCTGCCCATATCAGAGGAGAAGGCTCCAGGTACAGACTGAGAGTGATGGATCAGCCCCATCCAAACTCTCTGCTGGAACTCACCCCTGCTCTGAAGATGGAGGAGCAATGCAGTAGAACTCTGCTGGGAGAGGCCCTCAGAGCTTTAACACTCACCAATGCTTACCCAAATATTTCTGACTGTGCAGCTTTTAGCAAAAAAATTGTGTCTTCCGTCTGCGTGTGCATGGGAGCTTGTGCAGGTGTGGTGGAGGTTTTTCAAAACCATGTGACACAAAACCAGTAGAGCTTATCTATTATTGAGGTGTAACAAAAAATATTAGGTTGTTATACATTGGGAAAACAGGACAGCACAGTCTTTTGCTTTGGAGAAGACTGTGACTTTGTCCTGTGTGTCCCTCTGAGCTCAGCCTGGGATTCCAACTCTTACTTTGAGGACTGGCAGTGAAATCCCCACTCAGGGCGGCTACACAGGTAAATGGATGTGATGAAATTCTGCGTGGAGCCAGCGTGTTATCAGTTGTATACAGATATATCCTACCTACGAAGGTTCATCACGCTCTGAGGGCTGACCAGCAACCTCCCAGAAATGGCTTTAGAATAATTGCAAGACAGCTGATCAGGTGTGCTAATTAAAGAGAAAATAACTAACTATACAAATTAAAAACAGAAGTCGTGCACAGATGCAAGGAAGCCCCTTTACACCTGGCTAAGACACCCCAAAAAGTACTGAGCATCTCTGTGCTCTTTCTTATGTACTTAATGTTTTAGGAGGGTTATTTGGCTTGCTGCACAATAGAAACAGCTACAGGTTTTGAGAAACACCCCGAAGATGCAGCTGGTGTCCCTGTGCTGACACTGGGCCAACCACAGTGAGGGAAGTGAAGAAGTTTCTGATGCTTTTCCCTTAAAAGTTCTGAGGTGAAGCTGAAACCCACAACAATGCAACATGGATGTGTGAAAACCGGTGCTATAGGTAATGACTAGAAGTGTGCTTGAGCTCTGGTTTGTTACGCAGATCATAGAAAAGATAAAGATAAGTGAAAAAGGCTGCAGCAAGTGCTTGGGATAAATAGAATATTTCCCAAGTATATGCAGTTTTTAGCATGGCAGACTAGTATGTGCCTTTTGCATGTAACTTTCCTACTTGTGAAGTATTTTTTTCAGGTAAAATAGCTTCGATTAGCAAGGTGTGTGATGAAGATGCTCAGAAGGATGGAACCATTAATTAAGATATTACTTTCATCAACATTCTCAGATACATACCAATATATAGTATAGTAGATACATAATTAAAAATATTAGGAGAGATAGAAAATAGGAAATTATTTTATATCACTTGCTTTTAAGGGTGAATATATAACTCATATTTCTAAAAATATCTCTAAATTATTTGCCATACTAGCTAATACATTTATTTACCTGTATTTTAGAACTTCACTTGTTGCTGTGATGTTTGGTAAAATATTGTTGGAGAAATCACATATGGTGCTGTTGAATTGAACCAGAACTGTGTATCCCTCACAAAAGGAAGATGATACCAATCTAAGATGTTCATGTACTGATTATTTGATTTTGAATATACTGATTATTTTGCTGCAAATAAATAGCGGTGTATTCATTTTTACTGTTCAGGTATTCATTTCAGTATAGTAAAGAATAATACATTTTACTGATTTTTGATTAGAAGGACTTTGGATGTAAATATATCCTACCATAATTCAAGGAATAAATTTCTTAGTGTTCAGTTTCTCATGCAGTATTTATCAATTGATCTGATAATGAAATGACATAAATGTGTAATTGAGAATTACAAATCCTCTCATCAAGGATATGTGGAGCTGTGTGTATCTGGTCTGTTCTTTGCAATAGTTTATTTGATATCCTGAAACATATGGTATAGATCTGTCCTTGATACAAAACTATTTGAGGTTCTTATGTTCATTAACTAAATTTCTGTCCAGGTAGCTTGATTTAGGAGTAATGGATTTTTGCTAGAGTTAAATGTAACAGATTTTAATTACTGGTTTTCTACAGTTAACATCAAAGGGCTTTGACTATCATATTCAGCAATAAACACGTCAACAAGCAAGTGAACCATATCAGTATCTTGGAGAAATCTGGTATCCCATTCCACACAGTACATGGAGAAGGAAAAGTTTTTTCTAGACCAGGCCATATTGGAAAAAGATAGCTTCTTTTTTGGAGTACACCCTGGTGTTCTTTACAACTTCCTGGAGAAATGCCTGGTTTTTCAGTTAAATTGGTTGGTCTAATAAAAGATATAATAAATTATATTTATATATATATATAAATATTATATATAAATATATAAAAATAAATATAATAAATATTATAAATATAAATATATATATTATATTATATATTGTTTTATAACAATATATAACAAACATATTATATATGTCGTTTGACAAACCTATCATCAAGTAAATCTTTATGTGGAATCAACATTAGTATTTTAATGACATTATAGGAGTATTTTGAATGTGCCTCAAATTCAGATACACAAATTACTTCATTTTTAGCTAAGGCCACTGCTTCATCCCATGAAGACATGATGGAGTCTTAAATGTTCATCATGAGATTCTTTTCAATTAAAAATTGAATTTAGCTGATTTACTTCTGCTGAAGTTGTTGCTTTTCTGTTTCAGAAGACTGCTAGTGATTTTTCCCAATTCAAAAAAATAAAATTCTAGCACAAATATCTTATGGCAGTGTAGAGGGAAAATCAAGAAACATGAAAAAAACAAGGGGGTTAGTAGCAAAATAACTAGAATTTTAGGGACAGGTTGATAGATCAATGTCAGTTATTAAGTTTCAGAATGAAACTTAAGTTTCAGGCATGATTTTTCAAAAATATTTTACAAAAGCTTACACATAATTTAAATATTTGTTATTAACCACTATGCTGTGAGATAATAGTATTGGTCAGAAATAATCACTGACACTTGTAATAACACATGAATAACAAAAGTAATTATACATGCAGTTAATAAAGTTGGCTACTGTCATAATATTCTAACTATTATGGGAAAGTTATTCAACTAAAAATGCTTACAGAGGATCAGTAAAAACCTTTCAGGGCTTAGCTGCACATGCAGTTGCCTTTGTATTTATTTGAAAGGGAATAGAAATGTCACCAGTGTTGAAGGGGACACAAACACCCATTCTGATTTCAGTAATAAGCCCAGTGCTCTCAGCTCCCACTGCAGGCACTGAGAATGCTGCTCGTCTAACAGGATTAAAATTCTGCAGTGTCAGTTGCTCAAAATTTTTTTGGATGCAGCAAGTTTAATAAGACCAAACTTTTTTTTTTTTTTTTTTTTTTTTTTTGCCATGGGAAAGACTATTAGGTTGTGAGTCGTTTACATAAATGTCCTGATGTGAGTATTCCACAAAATGGTTTCTGGAAAATTGTCACCAGAAGTTGGTGCATTTGAAGCCATGTGCTCCCAAATATACACAAGGTAAAAAAAAATCATGGCAAGACCTGTGATGAAAATGTGCTTCTGGCTTTTCTTGACACAGTTTTGTTATGTTTTGGAGAGCTACTTTTAGATTAGTGAAATGAGCCCGTTTGGGTTTGGTATTTAAGGTCACTGGGCAAGGACAAAATTTCTTGGCCCCAAGGGGTGGGGCAGCCTCATGGATGAAGGAAAGACATAAATGATCTGGAGCCAGGCTCTCTGCCCAGTGACAGGATCAGAGGTCACTGGTACAAACTGAAACACTGCAGGTTCCTTCTGGATGTGAGGAAACTCTTTCTTTTTGCTGAGGAGGTGACTGGGCGCTGGCACAGGTTGCCCAGAGAGGTTGTGGAGTCTCTCTTTGTGGAGATACACAAAGCTGGCAGTAGTGTCCCTGCTTGGGGGTGGGACAGACTCTTGACTGACCTTGTCCCAGCCTCAGCCATCCTCTGATTCTGTCATACTGTCTTCTTCTGTCATACTGTCTTCGAGCAGAGCAAAAGCCCTGATGTTTCCGCTTTCTGAGGTCTTGGGTCTCTATTTAGCTCCTTAGCTTGCTCTCTTTTTTTGTTTTGTTTTGTTTTGTTTGTTTGTTTTGGGTTTTTTGTTTGTTTGTTTGGGGTTTTTTTTGCATTCCCTTGTTTACCTCAGTAACCCATTTCTCTGTGGAGCTGACATCTTGGACTTAACCCATTTCCTTTCCCGGCTCACGGCAGAGGGAGCTGTGGGGTGGCGTCTCAGCTTTCTCCTGTGCCACTTTCATTTAAAATTTGGAATGTTCCTGTTATCGAAGCGGAGAAGACAAAGCCATGTCTTGGAAAGGTTTCATTTTCTAACAAAATCGAGCTTGTGAGTTGTTTGTAGGTGAGGTGATGTAGCAGCAGACTGACAGCTTTGGCTGTGTTTCAATCCTGCTCAGCTGCAGCAGCCATGCAGCTTCTGACATGCACTAATGCAAAATATATTGATGTTTCTATTATGCTTGGCACTTTCTGTGGTAGCTGTGGAGATATATTTGTAAACTTTGTGTTTGTTGCTGTGATACAGACAGTTTCTATTTGGTATGGATTTGGTTGATCCACAAGAAACTTGTGGGAGAGTTGCTCGAAGACTTACAGTGAGAAACAGATTTTTAAATTTTTGTTAGATGTATAATCTTAAAGATTCAATTTATTTACAGTGGTGAGTAGAAGACAGGTTTAACTGAAAGAGCTGCTGTTATCTAAGCAGATGGAATGGTTATTAGGTCGATAATAGTTCACATTCTTACTGGTTTTCATGTATTTTTTTCCCTGCATACTTTGCAGTTCTTTTTATATTGATTTATATTGATTACAGTTTCTGATCAAATGACCAAATGTAAATGATCATTACACCCATATAAAGAGTGAAGTGAATATTACTGATTTTGAAGAAGTAATCAAATGAAAGTTTGGGGGCTTTTAGTCCAAATGAGAGAATTCCACACGTGTGAGGCAAAGCCAACACAGCTCTGTTGAGGATGCAGTCACTCTTTGCTGTGTTGTAAAAACCGGTTCTAAAAACACTTGTAAACTAGACAGAAGTTTTTCTGAAAAATGTTGTTAAGATCAGTGATGACAAGCTGCCTGAATATTCTTTCTGCCTAAGAAAGTAGGCAGAAAATTTGGTTCAGCAGTTTCTCTACGGAGAGAGTACCAGCAAGGAGTACTGGTACAAATTCTGTTTTTGCTTTATGGATCCCTCCTTGTTTCCAGCAGAATAGTTTTAGTGACCACATCTCAGATGTATATACAATTCTTGACATTTATATCAAAATATTTCACAGTGGATGCCAAACTCTCATGCTTAGTGAGAGTCCCTTCTTAGGAACATAATCTGTGTTACTCTGGGCAGGTGAGGAAGCAATTAATTGACTTGTGCTTTAGGAGAACCTCATGTTGTCACATTCATACAAAGCTATTGGTGTGTATTGGAGAAGGTTACTGAGCCCTGGCTCAAGATGGTTTGAGGATGCTTTCTATAAAATTTTTTATTTCCTTTATTTCTTTTTTTATCTGGAGATTGCAGAGTTGAATATGAAAAGTCTTCTGGAGTTTCCTTGCTTCTGGACCTCGGGGAGCAATTTTTTTTTTTTTAATTTAAAAAGATGTCTTGGGAGAGGGGACTTAATGTGGTGGGTTTTGCTGTGCCTGTGACAGAAGGAATTTGTGTGACATGGAGGATGGCAGAGCCTTCAACAGCCTCCTCCATAAATACATGTGGGAATTAAAACAGCAATGAACAACTGGAACAGGCTCCAATCTTTCACATTGGAAGGGGCTTCCACAGCAGAAAGGGACCATCTTAATTGTGGTGTGGCTCATACATTTTCTTCTCTAAGGAACAGGGGTTTTGGTGATGCTTTCTTTGATTATTTCACCATTCACTCATTTCCTCAGGTAGTTGAGATCTTGTCTGCTACTTAGTTTTTACCCAGACTTCCTTTTGTTCTGCTTCTTCATGTTCCCCTAAAGAGGAGCTAGAGTTGAAACTTTTTTTGTCTCTAAACATTAATATTAAATTGTTTCTCTGGACAAAGATGCATTTTATTTTGTCTTTGCAAATTATGATTAATGTATTAAGGAAGATGCTCTGTGGACTCACTCAAATTCTTTTCTTAATAAGCTAATGATCAAGCAGTAAATTATATAAACAAGTGAATAACTTGTTCTGCCTCTTTTTTCCAGGTGCATTTTGCAAGTTTATGAGCAACAGTTTTGAAAGAGAAGAGCTATTCCTGTCGAATGGATTAAACAAGTGGGTCGAGTCATGGTGTGTGAATGTTTCTGAGACAGTCTTGCTCTTGTTCAACATAAATCTTGTGTATTTAATCCCTATACTCTTTGTGTACATAATAAATATGTTGTTTGTTTTATTACACAAACAAGTGCTTCCTCTTAACTTCTAGTAAGGACATCAGCTGAATTTCCCCCCATTGTTTAATTATTTGCTGCATCCAACTTTTTCTTTTCATACCATGAGTTTGGGTTTATAGCAACTGCAGTTCAATTTCAGAAATGAAGGTCTTCTGATTTATTTCTTAGATTTTTCTCTAAGAAAATGTTAATACAGTAAATCATGTGAAAGATGGCAGAAGTTGAAAAGCTGAGCATTTGAGTTTAAAAACAAAAAATGAAATTTAAATAACCTGTGTGTTGACAGTGTTTTAGTGTGTTTAAATAACTTGTGTGTTGATGGAGTTTTGGGCCTGTTTGCTTATTTGTGTAGAGAGACAGAGGCCCTGTGGAATAATGGACTTTCAATTGTCAATGAACAAGGGATGAGAAATTCTGCTCTCTGTTAAATGCATTTAAGGCACACAAGGAAAATGAAGTTTTAGGATTCTGTTATGAATCTGTTATGAATTTTCTTGCTCTTTTGAGGCTCTAGGCCACAAGTACATGAAGGATATGATGGTTTTAAAGGCCTGGCAGATTTGACTTTCCTTTATAAGCTCTTAGATTCTGCTGTGGTGGAATCACCATTGACATCAGTAGTTTGCTTTTTTTCCCTGGTGCTGAACTGTCCAAGTTCTCTAGAAAAATGCTTATGATTTACTTTTTTGTATAAGAAAGATGTTACAAAAACGATTATACCAATTATGCAAGGGAAGGCTAAATAAAAATACTACTGGCATGAGGTCACTTTGATGTGGCCAACTTTGCACAAAAGAATATTGAAGAATCTAAATAAAAGAAAATCACAATGCCATGGTGTAAGTACACCACAGGAAATACATTTACAATACAAACAGATGTAAAAACTGCAGGCATAGGAACAAAGTCAGCAACTTTTGGATGCTCTGTAAATTCCTCCAAGAAACAATACACACAAGAAGGCAGCTCAAGGCACTTTGCCTCAATTTCAAGCTAGGTGGGTGATGCTTTGAAAAAGTGTGGTTTCTTGTAAAAGCAATCAAAAACATTTATCTATATGTTGGAAAGCATAGACACTGAAGTGCATGATGAAATCTGCAAGCACACAGGAACAAAAATAATACAGAGTAGGAAGCAAGGAAGATTAAACAATGTGCTATTTAATGCTACTAAAATTACTCTTTAGAGACTCTTTTCAGATGATTTTTTTTCTATAAACTTCTTTATTACATTGGGGATCTGTTTTTTCAGGTTTTTTTAGAACATCACAAAGTGAAACAAAACAAAAAAAAAATGACCACGTGTTACCAAACTACTGCGAAAATGTCTGTTTAGGATTAATTTAGAGAATTCTTTCAACCAAAAAGTATGTGTACATATTTATCACTTTAATAAAGATATATTCAATTAATTTTGAAAACCAGAGTAGAAAATTAATTTCCCTCCCACAGTCTTAATGAAGAAATAAAGAAACTAATTTCCCATTGCTGTTAGAGGGGTAATCCACTCCTTCACATATTAAGAAATTAATGTAACGCATCCAGTCAGCCAAAGAGCCTCTGATTCTTCCCCTCCCCCTAATCTCTTACACCAGCTTATTTTGTGCAACACAATTATGAAAAACAAAAGTAGAAGAGACTTAAGTCCTTTTAAGTCTTTCAGATTTCATTACATGCTAATTGAAATCTGTTGCTATTTCCAGTAATATCATCCATTGACTTTGCTAGTTTTGGTTTTCCTTTAAGAGAAAAAGAAGAAATTTTATTTTTATAATAACAATATATATTTTTTTAATCCCACACCCATTTTTAAAAAATACCACAAAAACATTAAGAAAGTACTATGACAGGCTTTATATGCCTTTGGAGCATTTATAGGGTTTTATGTGATCAAAAAGTCATCCTTTTTATTTGAGCTAAATACAGAAGAAAAATATATTCTTACGTTTATTTAATTTTTTTAAAAATCTGATACCATTTTGTAAGTCTAGGAACACGTGTGAAAAGAGTTTTATAATTGAAAAACAGGTCAAGATATTATTTTAAGGTATTGGACAGGGGAAGTTGAGAGATAGATGTTCGGAATTATGCTCTTAAGACAGATTTTGGACCCACATAAGCATTATTATTTCTTTATTTATTAAATAACATTTCCTGCACAAGTGAGAGTGTGAGTGCAGTTGATATCCTTAATGTAAGAATGCCATGATGTGCTTCTTTAAGGGGGCAATTCACATAAAAAAACCCCAGACATTTTGGAGGGTTAATTGTTTTTTTTTTTGATGGTGAGTAGTGTTCAGTGAAGCAGCTCATTGTGTACACAGCTTGTGAACACCATCATTGATAGCAAAAAGCTACAGGGTGAGTATACATTTAATTGATTTCTTGATTAGGAATGCTTCTGCAACAGGCAGAACAATGGAGCTTTATTACCATCATTGCTTGGTTGGTTGATGTGAATGTGGAATAATTCAGAAAAAGGGGAGATGTCCAGAGCAACAAGCATTGAAAATACAGCTGCTCTAAGGAGATCTAACACATGAAGCTTTTTGGGAAGAACTGAGACCATGGAAACTGAAATTTGATTTGTAAATCAAAGACAGGAGTTCACAAACATGTTTTTGGTTTGTAGGGATGATGAAAAAAATTAAAATTCTCTTCTTTGCGTTCCTTTCCCCACACTTTGGTTTGAGCAAAAGTAACAAAAACATTGTAGGAAGCCCTACAGACTCATTTAACATGGGAGGAAGAGATAAGTATTTCTTCTTTCCATGAAGGGAATATTTTATTTTTCTTCCATATCATGTGCAACACAATGTCTCAGTAGTTATCTTGTATTATCTATAAGAACAATTGATTCCAACAGGAGAGGAGGAATGTGTCTTTCAGGGTTGTATTCCTGTTTTTCCTCTGTTACTGTTTTGATATTTGTAGGCAGCTGTGTTAATTATTTTCAAAAATTGTCTTGGTTTAGAAAGACAGGGGTCTGCTAAGGAAGGAGGGAGCCTCCTTTGAAATGGAAAATATAAACCTCCTCCCTCCAAATTATAATTGTGAAATTAACAGGCTCTCAGGCAAAGATATGGGAATAGGAATAACAGTTCTTTACTAGGAAGATGAAACTAAAAATACAGTAACACAAAATAAAAACACTGAGAGAGTCAGAACATAACCTGACACCCTGTTGGTCAGGGTGTGGGCAGCAGTCCAATAACAATGGTGGCTGCAGTTCTCCTGGAGTGACAGATGTGGTTCTGTTGGAGCAGAGATGATCCTGTAGAAGGGTCCAGTGGTGGTGAGATGGGTCTGGTCTTCCTCTGGGAATGCAGTGGAAACAGGCTGTCCCGGAGCTCTGAATCCCAGGTTTTATCCAGTTAGGAATGCTGGGCTCCTCCCCTTGGGTGGAGCATCTCCCAGTGGGATGATGGAATTGTATCAGCCCTGCAGTGAGCCTCGATGGCCCATTAACAGCAGATATGCCCTGGAGGGAGGATGGGTCCTGGAAGAGATAAAGAACGCTGCCCCACCTGGTTTTGACAGCTGGCCCATTAACAGAAGACAACTGCCCCCTCCCTGCTGGAGTTATGAGGAATGGGTTAAAGAAAAACACCTCCCCAACCAGTTTCAACAGATGGCAATAGAATACACATTTTTGCTTACATCTTGCATTGCAGCCCAAGACAAAAATGAATCCCAGTGATTGCCTCTTTTAATATTTCTGGTAGATCTCATTCACAGTATTTCAATTCTTAAGTGTTTCAATATTTTCTTCTATAGATATATTTCTCATAAACTCATTTTACTTAGTCAAAAACCATCACGAAAAGACTAATGCTGAATTAAGAAGCAACAGTCTAAATAAAGTAGTTAATAATTTGGAAGAACATAGCAAAGATTTTTGGGGACAAATGAGAAAGGCTGAAGAACAGTCCACTTCCTGTAGTCCATCTGTAATGGAATTTTCCTTCCAGATGCCTGGCTGATCATATTAAAGAGAAATAGAAAAATTATTATGAATGGAACAATAAAATGGAGTTTTGTAAATGCAAGCCAAATAGGAGGACCATTCCCATTTTCTCACTTGGACATCTTCACCATTCCTAAATTGCATAACACATTAAGGCAAGCTCAGCATTAAATACCATTTCTGAATGTTTTTTTTAGTTATATGGGAAACTCCTATCAGAGCATAACTTCAAGAATGTGGAAACATTAATATATAAAGTTTAGAAGTGTATCTGGCTGTTACTAAACTAAATTTAAAAAATACCGATTGTATTATCTGTAAGAATTTGGGATTCCATTCTCTAATTTTAAAATAACTTAGAGTGAAAATACGAAGTCAATGTTTACTTTGGTGCAGTATGTTCAAATCATCCCAGAGCTATATTTGTATATAAGGAACTTTAAAACAAACAAGCAAACTCAACCAATGCAACACAAACTGATTTAACTGCAAATATTAGTTCCTAAAAATAGGTTTTGATGGACTCCAAAATTGCTAAAGAAATGTCACATTACTATTGTATGAAATATCTCAGCAGTGATACTGTTGGTTTTAAGTATAAATTAATTGAATTTGGGTTTAATTTAGCAATAACATTTTGCTGAGAAAGAAATTTATTGAAACATAGCATTTGGTTGGCATGTTTCACTATCAAGTATAAATTGTAGATAAAAAATGAGCACATGATCTAAAGCAGGTATTTACAATAAAAATGGATGCAGATTTGAGATGACACCTGAAGATTTTAAAATTAACTTATTTTTTCCTCAAAATTGGATTTTTTTCTTTTTAGGTATACACTTGCATAATTAGCACTTCAAATTCCTGGTGAAAACCATTATGGGGATGACGAAAGTTTGCTTAATATTTTAATCTACTTACACTGCCAGGTGCATTTTGAAGATTGGAGTGCTGTGCTGAGTCACAAACATCACAATTTCCAGCAGCTGCTGGAGCCAATATGTGCTGCTCTGTTTTCATTTGTCTCTGGACTTCAGTCTGAGGGTCAGCCCTCTGCTCCAGTGGTTTCTTAGCTCCCAGCTGTGGCTTTGGCAGGAATAAGTCTCGTGTTACTGGTGACAGTCCAAAATCTGTCCCTGTCTGGGAGATCCAGATCACCTATTTAAAGACTTCTGCTGAGGAATGCTTTCTGACTTGTGCCTTGGAAAATATTACGATTCCAGGTATCGTCGTTTCAAATTAATATTTCAGGTTTTGCCAAGTAAATCACAGGATTTCAGGGGGGAAAAAGGCAACTCATTCCACAGTGACTGTATTATTTTTCCATAAAGTGTGATTTATGTGTAACATGAAATGTGCATAGTTATTTGCTGTGGATTTTACTGAAAGAGACTGACAACATAAAACTTAAGGTAATGATGCTTTTGTGCTGTTGTTCATGACAATAATCCAGCAAAATACAAACCATCTTAAATAAAACCCAACTGTTTTCTACATTTATATTTGAATTTTAGCACAGAGAGGAAAATAAGTAAAACAGTTTCCTGTATTACCTTCAAATTTGTGTTTTGTTCTCTTTAGAATAGCACATGTATTTCTGCAAGTCAGCTCTATTCCCTATTGTCCAGGAAATGAAATAATTGCTGGAAACCTATTTATTTATCACATTCTTTATCCCATTGATTTTTACCTCTTTCAAGTTTGATCAGGCAAAAGATCCTAACAGCCACTTACTAGATGGCTTTGGCTTGCATTCCATGTAAAATACAAACCCTTGCCATGAATAAGTTCCTGCACACCTTTTTATTATAGCACTTATTTTCATACTATACTTCTCTTATGCTTTGCCTGACGTGTATAACTTTGTATCCTCTTTCTTCCTTTTATGTCTAGGCCTTCTTCCTTGATTTATTAATTATATGTTGATAATTATGACTGTTAACTTTGGCAGAGAACTACTCAGTTGGTAGTCATAGGCTGACACTGTGGTTACCACATAAGTAACAACTAACAGCACACAGTTTCGAAATTGTTCTGAATGGAACTTTAAAATGTTGTGGTGTTTCATTATATAGTGCTATTAAAAAATGCTCGATATAATACTTTCAGTTTTAATTCTCTTTGCATTTTCTATGAATGTTGCAAAGCAGAGTTCTACAAACCATTCTGAGAATATACCTTTGGTATTCTGTGTTGATGATGCTGCCCAGCCAAGAAAACAAAGTATTAATGACAAATTATTTGGGCTGAGTAAGAGAACAGTTTTGAGCATCATCATCACCATTCTGCTTATCATTTTAATAATGTTCTTTCAGGTAACCCATTAAAAATAGGTCTTTTAGAACATGAGTGCTTTGGAAATGTTGATTTTGTCACGAAGCATTTTCTTTACCAGGTGTGTTCCAGCAAAGTTGGGATGTGTACAGCCCAAAACTCAAATCACCATCACCTTAGTGTTATGTGCATTTTAATCAGCCATAACATTGAACAGTATTGTCATGGCTTAAACAAAGTCAAATAGAAAAATCTAATTTATTATGTCAAAAGGCCCGAACCCCAAACAAAACCAACCCAAACAACAAACGTCTGGGAAAAAGCTTTACAAACTTGGAGCAAAATACCCGTCCACTCACAACCACGTGAGTGGGACGTGTGAGGTGACAAAAACGTGTCCAGTGTGTCTTGAAATACAAGTGGTCGTCTGGCTTCCGTACACTTTAAAACGAATTTACATGGTGTCACCAGAGGGCAGAGTGAAGGATTTGGGGTCTATTAACTGCGTTTCCGTACTTTGACACTTTGTGGGGGTGCCCAGCACAAAGCCCTCACGGTGCCCGTCCCGCCGCTGCGCTCCCCCGGGGCTCCGAGCGTGAGGGCCCCGGGCCTGGGAGAGGGGCGGGGGCTTGGGAATACGGCTCTTTCCAGGGGTTTTTGCGCCTAGACGGGGCAGGGTGAGGCGTCCTGCCCTAATTGTCCTGGAACAAGGTGAAATTGGTGTTACACAGCCCTGCGCTGCCTCTGCCCGTGCCCCCCCGGGCCCTGAGGGGAGCGGCGCCCGCTGCCCGGCAGGGCCGCGCTAC
Organism: Trochalopteron elliotii; assembly: GCA_024734555.1. NCBI lineage: Eukaryota > Metazoa > Chordata > Aves > Passeriformes > Leiothrichidae > Trochalopteron > Trochalopteron elliotii. The sequence continues at coordinate 1,349,955 of JANPWX010000057.1, forward strand.
AGCCCGGAGCGCGGGGCAAGGGCTCGGTGCTGGTGCTGCCGGAGCAAAACCTCCCCCCTGGAACTGGGGAAAACAAGGTGTGTGTAGTTTTATTTGTCTTTTTTGGGGAAAAAAAAAGCAGTTTTCCAGCTGGGCCTGGGCGGCCGCAGCGCCCTTTATATCTTGGGCCTGCCCCAAAGCGAGCGGTGTCTTCCCTTGTTTTTCATGTGTAGGGCTTAGTGTCTTGCTTTTCACGTGGATTTTTTATGGGATGCCCCATGCAGAGTCTGGAAATACTAATTGAATGTAGCCAGGCTGCTTTCCTCTGGGCGTATGATCAGTTTCATCCTGCCACAGGTCTGTGAGGAAAATACATGAACACCTGGGACATCTCTGTCAGTGCTGTGACAATATATGTTTTATCTAAAAAAAAAAAAAAAAAACCCAAGCTAAATGTGTAGACAACAGCAGAGTGCTTTGAGCTGCAAAATTAGGGAAGTTCTAATTTATCATTCACTTAAGAATTAGAACTAATACATAAGATGTCCACATTTACTAAGGATTTCTAGTAAGATCTCATATCTTTCATGTTGATGGTGAAAGCTAACATGAAAAAGAGCTCTAAAAGTACCGTGTTCAGGATACTTGTGTCATCTTAAAAGTGTGGCTGGTTTTTTGGTTTTTTTACTTTCTTCTGCCTTTTGCATTCAAGTTTTTATCACAGTGTAATGTAATTATGGTCTTCAAATGCATTTTTAAGGAAGTTCATGCATCCTGCCTTCTGTCCTGCAAAAATCCTGTACCTGTTGATTTTGTATCAGGCTTGGTACCCAAAGAAGGAGGAGAACTCCTGCCTTGCTCTCTGCAGTCTCTGCTGTTCTGGGATTTTGCTATGGAGAGGAGACATAAAACATTGTGTTCTGATGCAAGGTTGCTCCTTGCCTTCTCCTGCCGTTCTTAGCCTCCTGTGGGAGCTGTTCCAAACCTGGTGCTGCAGAGACATCCTTACTCTAACCTAGAGTGAAATGCAGACATAAAAATTAGGACATTTTTCCTGTGATGAGAGTCGATTTTTTTTATCACTAATATTGACATTATGGTGCTCAGGCAGCAAAGAAACAATTTTCATACATTATGCCCCACGGAGATAATGTAATTCCTTTTGAAGCTTTATCATAGGGATACCAAATATTGAATAGCAATGTTAGCATAAGTTGTGTCGAGGAATGGTTTGTGGAAGAAAAAGTAATACTTGTCAGACACATTTAAAGGAAGAGAGAGGCTACAAAAAGGAAACAAACCAGCCATCAGGGAAATCAGTTCTTTCTGGGTATAAGGTTGATACTCCCCAAGTGTTGGAAAGAGATTAAATATCAGTAATGCTTGAACTTGCTGACACAGCATCAATCTGTTAATTGCTCCTATTATATTGTTTTGGACTGATCCCCTACTTGGTGGTACTAACTATTTCCTTGTTTACACTTGGTAGAGGTATTTCACAGCTATAACTACAAACAAGCACGGCTTGGGGTGCTCCCTGAACACATCCACTCTTTTGGCAGTGTTGCAGATATGAACACTGGGAGCTGCGGTTGTGTTTTGTGCTGGCAGGGCACTGCTGTTGAACGGAGAATTTCGATGGAGCTCTCAGTGCTTCTGCTAACTTAGCCTTGCACTGATCTCTTTTGGAAAAGAGTTGGTTTTTTATTCCATGGCTGTGGCTGTAGCTGCAGCGCTTCCCGGACAGCACAGTTCAGTTGGATGTCGACTAGGTGGCAGCATGGTGTTTGAAACGGGCACAAACTGCTTTTGGGCTCGCTGAAACGCCTCTAGTTTTATTCTGTGCCTGTAAAATTTGGGTAAACTCGGCTTCTGGTAATCCCTTCAACACTTAATGTCTCTATACTAATAGTAAGAGGATGCTGACTAAATGCTGGAAAGTATTCGGATGGAAAGGCTAGAGAGGAGAACTTAATCCCACATGCTGTAAGCAGAAAACAGTTTTACAGTCTTAATCAGAGTGCTGCTGTTTATGGTTTCCTCTTTTAATTTGAGCTGAAGTGAGTTAAGATATTTTTTGCTAGTTTATTAGTAATAGTTTACTTGTGGTTGAAAAAAATTTCGGTTATTATTTATGGCCTTACTATAGTAATGTCCTATAACAGACAAATACATTATAATACGTAATTATTTTTGATTACAGAAAGTCAAGATCCTGATAATATGTATCTGTGTTAGCCCTACTAACCAAATTATATGATATGAAAACTTAATTACCCGTTTTTGGAACATGCTGGCTAGCTTGTGAAAGATTATATGTTTTCATCAAAAGAATTCAGATTACTGGAGGGAACCTCTAGTAGTGGGAGCAAAAATGCAGATCCCAAGCAATGCAATAGTTGGGCAAGCAGCTCCAATCTTTTAAATTTCATCCAGAATTCAACAAGCAGCTAACACAGACTTTGGAGCAACTGACAAAATTCTTTAAAACTCCACCTTTCATTTGCATTTGCTATAGCTCTGTGTTTGATGGGAGTAATCTTTACTGCACTGTGATCTCAGAAGCTGGTTTGGAGCAGTGCAATAATTGCTTGGAACCCCTGTTATCACATCGACATGAAGTATTGCAGGTTGAATAAAAAAAGGGCTCTCAGAGGGACTTTCCCATATGCTTTCTGGGTCATCAGTTTGCTCTTCTCAGGAATGTGTTGTTCTTTTCCTTTTTTTTTTTTTTTTTTTTTTTTTTTTTTAAATTCACATGTTGAAACAGAGCTGGAAATGTGGAGAAAAGAAGAAGAAAAAAAAAGTAAAAAATCCACCTAAAAACCTTCTAGGAAACTGGGAGAAGCAAAGCAGCCAAACAAGATCCATTGCTTCTTGACAAAAAAAATTTGAAGGTTCTAGCAGCTGAGAGTTCTTTGTTTAATGCTTTTCCCACAGTTCTGTTAAATCTGGAACTTTAAAAAACATTATGTCATCCATGTCATATGTCATGATTGTTTCAGTTTGCTGCTGTCTGATGATGGTTTTGTCAGCTGAGATTCCAAAGCAGGTTTTTAAGGACAATTGTTTTGCTCTGTTATGGGGCCAGTGTTGGTCTCCCACCCCAAAAGGACACAATGCTTTCCTGGGCTTGGAGAAAGGCAACTTCAGAACAAGTGTGCAGCTTCCACAGTTAAAATCTTCACACTTACCTAAAGGTTAAACAAATGCCATTGATCTGAGGCCAGAAACTGCTAGTACCAGAGATAAGGACATTTTGATGTGACTAGGGCTACTTTATCTTTGGAAAACAAGAAACACGAGCATGTTCACAAATCTTTACTTTGGATAAGCTGTGCTGAACTGGAGGATATCTCTTATATGGAGCACATCTGTTATTTTAAGTCTTCAGCTGCCAGAGTGGCAAAGAACATCATCTTTGTTTTCTTAACTAAAAGGCTTTGTATTTTATACCCTGTCTGTTTCAGAATTTCTGTCACCAGTCCTCTGGATGATTCTGTCCAGTGTTGTTAAGGGAAGCTAATAAAAATATAAACTCAGAATGTAGGGAAGAACATGGAAAAGGGTAGATAGAGCTACTTCTGGAGAGCAGGTGCAGCAAAGTAGTGTTAATGCACCAGTAAAGGGCTGGAGAATGGTCTCCAGAAAAGCCCTGAAGAAACAGTCTGGTCTCCAAGGGTGTATTGTCCCAGCATAAATTATACACTGGTGGTCATGTTGTACTTGATTCTTACAGGATAAAGAGCAACATACAATCCATATTTGTGCTCAGGACAGATTTAAAAATCCCGTAGTTGCTAAGTCAAAGAAGAGAATTACTGTTCACTTTAATTCAGTGGAAGAGAATTTTAACTGGATTTTTGTTTGTTATTGATGAGGCAGTGAGGTAGGAAGACCTGGGACAGGTGTTCTTGTATTGTGTGTGCTTATATAATGTGTGAATAAAGGAAAATTCGATGGAACTTTAGTATAAAACAATATTTATAGTAAAATTAGTATAAAGCAGTCTTTTAAAATAAGAACTTTGCATTGACAATGCTACCTGATTTACTGTAAAATTTTTTAAAATCATATAATCCTCTGCATTCAAAAGCCACAGGTCTGCCTCATCCCTCCTTCAAATGATTTTTGATTTTATAAGATTGGTCTACAAAAATACAAAATATTAGATTTTTATTGTTTCTGGGTTTGAGTCTTTTTAAAGAGTCCACATCTTCATGTTCTGTTTTTAAGAAGAACATAACGGTTTGTAAATTAACAGCACAACACTGTTGTATTGATCTTAGCCTTTAGAACAAATTGTCTTATAAGATTGGCAATAGAGTTTTGAAAACTGAAAAGTTTGGGGATATTTTGAAAAGTGATTAACTTCTAAAGTTTTTGAAGACTGCAAAGAAAATATTTCTTTGTCTTGTATGATTCTATAATGATTTGTATATCATCATAGTTGCAGATGACAATGAGTAAATACAGTGATATTTTTAATAAAACTGTAGAAGGGCATCTTTAAGATATAAGTTGCATGGGGAATCCCCTTTTAGGAGGGAAGAATTTTTGTTAAATAGCCCTGTGTTGTATACAGAGATGTAATTTCTGGAATTGCTAGAGGTACCACTGCCTTTCTGAGAACCTGCATTCTTGTGAAAGGTTTGGCTTGTTTGCTTTCATTTGTGTGTGTGAATGGGGCCAGCCTCACCTAAACCCAAAAGAGCTGCCAGAAGACACGACTCAAAGGAAACAAACCAGAGATTTAACCCAGCCCAGCTGGCTGAGGAGGGTGTGTTACACCCTGTGATCTGGAGTGTGCCCCTCATGGCACCACTTTCAGCCCTCTGGATCCCAAAATCAGCTCCTGGCGTGGTGACTCTTCCACAGCTCAAAGGAGTTGCAGTTCTGTACAGAGGGACTTTGGGTGGGAAATCCAGTGAACTGCTTGGGTTTGGGTGATGGCTGGTGCACACAGTTTGCTGCTTTTCCTAACAAAGGTGGTAGAATTCTTGTAAGGAGATGTGGGATGGAGGAGAAAATGAAAAACAACATTTGTCTATCAATCTCTAATTGAAGGATCAAACTTCAGGCAAGATCAAACAGAACTGCATTAAATACTTTTCAGCCGGTAGAAGTTTAAAATCAATAACCTTACCTACAGAAAATCTCTGGATTTAAAGTAGAAAAAAAAGCACCAACAGTGATAGGGAGACAGTTGCCTTCAAAAATTATAATTTTTTTAAATCAAATTGAGCCCAAGAAATTCAAGACCTAGTAAAGTATGTGTCAGGCTACCTCAGTCTTTACATACAGGTTCTTAGCAATGGTTCTTAACAAATGCAGCTTATTCTAGATGT
>JANPWX010000057.1:1360281-1422651 GCA_024734555.1 Trochalopteron elliotii
TGGAGAGGAAATGCCTGTGTTTATTTTGCAGAAAGAAGCTCAAAGAATGGATGAAGACTTTAAAGCACAGGCACTTGACTCTACTCTTCCAAGTCCATCAGAGACTTTACTTTCCATTCGACTCTTAGACTTTAAAACAAGTTTATTGGAGGCAATAGAAGAGCTGCGTATCAGAAGGGTAAATTTGTTTATATTGGATTTGGTCTTTCTTTGTCTTATTTCTGTCTCTCTGTGGGTAATCATAGAAAATGCTGAATAAGTGTGGCTAAACCTCATGCTGTATTTCAAGTGATTCACCAACCAGGGTTTTGTTTAAAAATATGATGGGTTTAGGTATTGGGTGTGTTACAGATTTCCTTGTAGGCAGCACAAAGGTGACAGGGTTGTATGGGAGTGAATTTGGTTTTTCTGTAACAAAGTAAGAAGTTGCTAGAGTTGATAATCAGGCTATTGAGAAAATAAGCTACATTAAATTGTTGTCTTTCATTATAGTTCTCTTTAAGAGCAGCCTTTGATACAAAACAAAAAGAAAGAATCCAAGTATTTGCCAAGTCCTTAAGTCTTTCTCATTTCAGAATTGATCTGCCATTTGCCAGAAAAGTGGTGATTTTGGCTGTTTACTTGTGTTTTTAGAATTACCTATGGGGGCAAACAAACGCTTTATTACACCATTACAAACTATATTACACTGTATTACAGACACTTTATTTCACCATTTTCTCGTTGCTAAACTATGAAGCTGGACCCCTACAATAATAGTGCCTTGAGTATTGGGGGTGGGGCTGTTTTGTTTTTGAAATGAGCTGAATCATCTTGTAGTAGTACCAAGGTAAAATTGCTTCTGTGCTGGTAAAGGCAGCTGTTTTTACTTGCAGGTATTTTGTCACTTGTATTTTTCTGTGGTTACTTTTTCAGTTGAGTGTATGTAAGCATTTTTGTCTATTTCTCCCCTTAGGGTTTCTGAGCTGTTGTGTGTATTGAAAGACCTAAGGTGTATTTTTCTTCATCTGATGAATTTGACCTGTTCAAAAGATGTGTATTATTACTTTTAAAATATTAGTACTGATGACATGCTTAATTTATGCTTATTTTGATCTAAGTGAAATGCTATAATCCTCTCTTTAAAAGCCATAAACAAAAGAATGACTGCCATTAAAAAGGAAAAAAAAAAAAAAGAGAGAGAGAAAGGCTGCATGATGGTCCTTTCTTGGTGCAGTACTGTTAAAGGCCCCATGATGTGATGCCCAGACCTGTGTTACAATGGTAGTGTTTATTCTAGTCAAACTATTTTAGTATTAAAAGTATAGACTGAAAAGTTTAACTTTTATTATAATAATCAGAGTATACTTTTCTTTGTAAGACCACTCACTTAGCTGAATTTACATGGTTAACTTAATGTTACACTTTTAATGCACTTGGTCAGCTCCTAAAGTGTTCATGGTGTGCCATGGAATTTCATCTTTTGGCATTTTTCTTTGGGTTTTTATGTCTGTTTTGTGTCTGCTATACTACAAGAGTTTGTGACTGTGATTTTGAAAAAGTTGTCTCAGAAGGGTGAGTAATTTTTTGCCTTGAAGTTGTTTTTTCTTTCAAAATTGATGCAAATGCTAAGACCTGATTTCACAGTTAAGACATGGTCCTGAGTTTCTAAAATTGCTGTGCTTTCCTTTACCCTAAAATGTATATATATATATGTATATATATATGTATCTATATATTTACCTGTTTAGTTAGAAATGTAGGTTAAAAAAGTAAACATTTTACAGACAAACAATTCGAAATCTTAATGTCCTTGAATGCATTTTTGATTGGTTTTGATTTAACAATCACTTCAGGGCTGCTTGCTTAGCATGTTTGAAGTTTGGAATATAAAACATTAGTATTTTGAAGAAGCAAGAGTTTTTGGATAATGTGGCTTATACCTAGTGGCATTCACTTTTATCCTTTTAAGTAGAATTTTGTATGGATGTTTTTGCTTTAAAATACCCCGAATAAACCATCTCCAGATTTTACCTATGAATTTCTTACAAAGTCAGTCAGTGTGAGGTTATTCTCTAAATTTTTTAATCAGCCTTAAGAGAAAGGTAGTGCATAGACCAAAATACAGGGATAACTCAGAGAATTACAGTGCTTGTCTTACACCATGCTATTTTTTCCATGGCCAAGAATGAAACACACAAACCTAAACTGTCATCTGCTCCATCAGAAAGTGGAGTAAAAGTGAAAATTCTCCAGGTTTCCTACTGCTTTGCTTCCTTTCCAGGTTGCTTGTGAGGTTCAGTAGACTGATCACCTGAGGGAGGCACTAGAGCCAGTACCATGGATTTCACTCTCAGTTTTGTCTTTGACCTCTGGCTTGGCCTCAGATGGGATTATTTTACCTCTGTTTGCTTCTGTTTTTCTTCCTGTTCTTGGTCTTGCTTGTCACTTCAACAGGAGACTCTTTGGGACAAGACCTATTGTGCATTTTGAGTTTAATAAACTGCCTGAATGGTTGGTTAAGCTGCAGTATAAATTCAGATTAATAAAAATAAATTTGTGGATGAAATTATCTGTGTGAAGCTAATAAAAGCAAACTCTTAAATATGAAAATATTTTGAGAGACTTGATGCAATCCTTACTCAATGTCATCATACTGTAGTTAAATTCTCAAACATAGTTTAGAAGAGTTGCTCAGAGTAAGAGACTATTCATTTGTTTTACCTTCCAGAGAAAATCCCAATCCTTGATAGCTGTGGAAGTTTGTTCTAAAGAATTCATTGTTTAAATGATGATACTTGATACAGCTTCACTTTATTCCTGTGGCTATTCACAGGGTCTTTGTCCTCCATAGCAAATGGCATAATACGAATATGCAAGTACTTAAAATCCACAAAAAATGATATTTCTCTTTCCCCTGCCCCCCAGAGATTACTTCACACTCCAGTAGTTAAAGTGTCCTCAATTTTTTTCCAGTTTAGCTTTCCCACTCATCAGGCACTGACCATGCCAGTGATTCTTTTGTGATATTCCCTCCACTTGCTTCCATGTCTGTCAGTCTTGCTCTGCAGCCAACTGAGTGCATTTTCTTCCTAACAACCTTTTAACTTGATCTTTTATGCCTAGGTGTAAATCAGGGTATTTTTATAGTAAAATAACAGAAACAAGGACAGCTGAGTATTAGGAAAGAAATGAAGTATGTGGATTTAAGAGAGTAAACAGCACTGAAGTTTCAGACCTCATGACTGTGACATCCTGTGGTATTGTGCTTGAGTCAGCAGGCAATGTTAGATGATAATTTCTGTGTTAGGGAATAATGTGCCTTTTGATTAGGAACTAATTACTTGCACTTGGAGAGGAGAGTGTAGTAAGTATCAATGCAGGCCTTTCTAGGAATATATTTTGATAGAGATTTATTTAAATATAGAGTAATTGCAGCCTATGCAGTGGAGTCAAGGACAGACCAATGAAAAATTTCCAAAGGAAAAATAATGGTTGGTACAAATTTCTGTGTCTCTGCATCTGAAAAAGGAAAGTGTTTGAGAATAGATTCCAAATATAGGTTGCTATTATTTTTTGTTAACTGTCATAACTATGAAAATCCAACAATGTTTTAGCAGGAACTAAAGTTAGAATAATGCTGCTATAAATACCTTCTCTCCCTTTAACATTTGTCCTGGAAACAAAGCTTAAGGACAATATCCATGAGATCTAATAAAAATTGTACTGGTCTGCTTCGTTCATGAAGGAATTTCTAATTATAGCATGAAACAATCAGAAATTGTAGTTTCTGTGGGTACTATTTGACCTGCATGAAAATTGGATGTGCAATTTTGTAGGAGGGAGAGTGTAAGTTCAAAAAAGATAATAAAAGTACCTAGCAGCAGTTTTGGCTGCTTGGACATGAGCCAGCTGTACTCTGTTCCTAAATCTGTTCAGGGTCAGGAATCGAGGGGGCTTGACCAATCCACAGCCCATCTTGTAAAACTACAGCCTGAAGCAAACACTTTAAAGAAGGCTTGACACTTTCTAAAGGTTATAACGAGTAAATAAACCATCAAATTACTCCTCTTTTATTGTTATGGTAGTCTTTTTTTATAAAAACACTTAAATCCATGTAGTCCTAAGGCATCTAATAAAAAATGAACACTTTTAAGGTTTTGTGGGGTTTTGATCCCTCATCAGAGTTATATACAATATCATTCTCCTAAGTATAATGAAAAATGTTTTTTGTCTTATTAAACAGCTGATGGAACTTCTAAAAAAAAAAGGTGCTTCACACAAGTTTTAAAAGCTTTCAATTCAAAATGGATAAACTGTAAATGTCCTTTGGAAGATGTAAAAATGATGGATAAGGTTTATAACGTAGCAATTTCATGGGAGAACATTTTTACCATGTAATTGTCGTTCTCAGTTTTAAGTATTTATGATGTTTATTTTTCAACAGTAGTTACATAGATGCACATTTTTGATAACTTCCAGATACACCTTTATAATTTGGGAGTAAGTTGGAGGGGTGTTGTTCACTTAGAACTTCGGTTCTTATCCTCTTAAGTATTCACAGCAAAGGGCTCGCTTAAAGTGGAACTTAATGCCATTTTTTTACACTTTTGAGCAAGACTTTTGCTAATAATATATAACTTTCATAGCATTTGTTTCTTAATGGCAGAAATGGTTAAATATTACATCTTTTTAAAAGCTCCAAGTCAAGCTCATTTGGTTTTATCACTCAAGGGAAATTAGGGGGATGTATTTTCCTTCAGTACTTATAGAATAATACCAGAAAAAAAAATATCATTGCTGTGCAGCACTATTTGTTAAAGCAGAACTGGGACTCATTGGAAATCTTTTAAGTTCTCTTTCTTTTTGTTTGTTTTTTTTACCTTAAGTCATATGAAATCTTTAGATCTCTTCTCCATCTGTATTCTACCAGTATATATCAGATAAACAAAAGCTAAAGAACATCTCTCTAGCTCTCTGCGAGCCAAATTTTAATTTTAAATGTCTATTCAGTGTTTTCTATGTAAAATTCACATGAGTGCTGAGGCATATATTTAGAACCTGCAAGAATCTCTTGAAATGCTTGGGAGTAGCCTCCTGTGGAAAGCAGTGTGCTTCTCTCCACACGTGTGCCTGTGAACTGTCTGCTAATCAAGGAAGGCAGTTTTGACCCTAAAACCCTATAAAAGATATCAATGCCAAGAAACTATTTTGAACAACTTGGGACATATTTTGCTCTTTGGTTTCTATTGATAAATAGTGGGACTATGAATCAAATATTGTACTAACTGAGAAAGGATTGCAAACTGTTGAGCATCAATTGTTGAAGAGTTGTAAATATGAATCAGAATCCTGGAACCCTTATTCATATTGGGCTTCAGAAAGAGTTGCATTTTTAAAATGCAGTATATTTTACAACCAAAAAGAATTGTGTTATCTTCTTCACTTGGGAAGGAGGAAGAGCCTCCGTTTGTTCTTTCAGTGTGTCAGGAAAGGCATTGCTTCATCCAGAGGTGGGATCTTTTTAGTCTCATGGCAAATAACAGTTGTTCATGGTATTGCAATTCAGTAGAATTTTACTTAAACCCCAGTATTAAGAAAATGATCCTTTTGAGGCCTTCTTTTGTTTTTTATTAGAGAGATCCATGCCTTTTTTTCCCAAGCTGTAACTGTTTCCTAAAGGTTCTAACTATTTTTTGAGACGTGTCACTTCAAGAGTACTTGAATTTTTCTAACAATTAAGATTGCACGATTTAAACTGTAGTGAAATTGAACTTAAAACCAGCATAAACTTGCACATAATATATCAAAATGCACAGTTCAAGTATTGGGAGCATTCCTTTACCCTCACACAGTCAGTTTGGCCCTTGCTGGAGTGTGTCCAACACCAGACCTCAGTAAATGTTATTAGTGAAACGATTCATCAAAGACAAGTCAGGCTTATTTTAAGTGGTCACTTTTCCAAGCTTGCCATCAGTGTGCAGAGCAAAGGCAGGAAAGCAGCCTTTTGAAGCTCAGTGACACATTAGTGTGGCTCTCCAGCTCCTTGAAGGATATTCATTATTTTGACTATGTGCAAAAGCAGGACAGTGCTGAGTTGCTTATGGCATGCATCAAAAACCTGAATATTCTTCTTGCAGGAAGTTGTGACTGTTCATAAGGGAACCTTTTGTTCTTCCTTTTTCTTGAGTACTGGATTTGTGAAGGAAGGCCAGTGCTCATAAAAATTGGACTCCAAAGAGAAGCTGATTCCTCTTGGTAAAATTTAATACCAGAATGTTTCAGGAAAAAGTCTCATAAATATTTAGCAAATAGGATTATCAGAAAGTAACTTTAACTTATTATCAAAAGTAATAGTTTGATTCTTGACTAAGTACTTCTGCAAGAACAGTATCTGCAACACACCTTCCTGCTATTAATACCTTTTGTGGATCATGGAGGAAACTTTGGATTTGAGTAATGGTCTTCTCAGATTTTCTAGTACCTCATCTTATCAGAAATATGTGTTGATTACCCATGATTCTGTTTCAGTTTCTTTTATTTGGTAGGTCAGAAGGCTTCTTGGCACAGGAGATAATGATAAATATTTCATTTCTTCCATAATAACAGAAGTAATTATTGACAGAAACTTTTTAGTTGCCCTAGGAGATGTCACAAAGAATAAAGGTTCAAATGCTTTGAGTTGAATTTTTAAGATGTCCCAAAGATTCGAAGTCATTAATTATTATTATCTGTATCATTGACTGTAGTGGATTATTGAAGCACTTTTGCATCTCACTGAATTTCTTTTCATCTCAGTGTTTTGACTTTTTTTTATGTTTGTTTTTCAACTAGGAAACAGAAACTAATTATGAAGACCAAATAAATAAAATTGTTATAGAGAAACAGGAACTTGAATGGCAGAAGGTAACTTTCCTGTGTGCTTTTAGTGTTTTACCTGCTGAGATTCAGTTTTAATATGTTAATATAAATTGTGATTTGTTACAATTCCTCTTTTTGGAGCTATTTTTATTTCAGTAGGAGAATGTGTTAGCTAGTAGCTTATTATTTAGCCATGAACATCTGTAGCTTTTATTTTGATTTGGATTGTGCCCAGCTTAGAAAGGTTTTTAACAAGAGAATATAATAATATTTGGCATGACTTGGCAATCTTCAGTTAAAAGAGATGGAAATACTGAAGCAATAAGACATTTAGCTGAAAATGAGGCATGTTGACACATCAGTGTGGGGGAAGCTGAGTAGCAGCTTCTCTTTGGCAAGTGCAAATATCAGTGCATCCAACAACTTCACTTGCAATCTTTTGGAAGTGGCAATTTTTCCAGAAAGTTATTTTGAACATTACCTTGTATGTCATCCATACTCAGAAGTATTTTGTCAGCTTTTAAATGTTGAGAATGAAGTATTCAGTACCATAAGTCTAACATTCTTCTCAGAGTTAGGGCTCCTGAGGTTATGCTTTCCTAGGAAATGCATTCCCTTCTTTAATACAATCAAACCTATGACCCCTGTCACTGGGGCACAAGATAAAAGGCTTCACTCCGTATATTTTATGACCCCAGAAAAAACAATAATTTCAGCTCTATCCTTGATCTTGGGATATTTAACATCTTAGTTGTAAAGGAAGGCTATTTCATCTTGGAGTTCATCCTAACCATCTTAAATTAATAATCCTAACTCTGTGCTTTTCTTTCTTGAAAGATATATATGTGCACACAGAAACAGGAAACATTTTATATTTGTAAAAGCAAGAGTGCTTTCAATTTGTAACCCTCCTTTGCTTTTCTTAACCTAGCACTGCAGTGCTTAATATTCTGGGTTCAAAAGGGAGGATTTCCACCCATTCTAAGACCTTAACAGCAATTTAATTTACCACTCATAAAAGGATGGGACTTACAGGCAGTGAGGTGAAGTTTGTTCCTGTACTTTGCACTTAACATTGGCACATGGCAAAACTGATGTGAACAATGAGTGGTAGATTTTGGGAACTTGATGTGAGCAAATATTCTGGAGGTTCAAAGGAACAAGCTAATATGAATTTCCAGTCCTGGAGACTCCAGTAAGATGAAAATTCTAAGTATGACATTGAAATTGAACTTGTGTCCTGATTGTTTCTGAATGCAGAATCATATTGACCACAGCAGTAGTTCAAAAAGTAGACATCTTCTTCTGGTTTATCAAAGGTTCTGTTTTACCATTTCCTTCAAAGATTTCTCTTTCAGTCAACATTTCTGTCATTCATTTTACCTTAAATTTAACAAACTAGTTTAAAATAAAGACATTCCTTCAGCGAAGTCATATTACAGTATTCCATTTTGTCTACATTTTATAAATATACTGCTGCTGCTCTTGAAAAAAAATACACTCGAGCAGGGAAAGCAGAGAATATATTCCTTTAAATCTAGTGGGTATACTTATACTTGTATAACAGTACAATATCAAAGCTGATTTTGTTCATATTTAATAAAAAAAAAATCCTGCTTTTTTCTTCAGTCTCCCTGCACCACACACACATGGCATATATGGAAAATTTCTTCCAAGCCTGAATTTCTGATAGGGATAATAGAAACATTTTATCCAATAGTCTTGTGTGTGAGGCTTGTTAGAAAATGAGTATTTGTAGACACTCCCCTGTCTTTTTGAAATTAAAATACCTCACTTGAATATACAGTACAAGAAAGTGGTATGTTATAAAGAATTCAGCATTGGGATTTTTTCTGTTACATCTATGATAAAGTTGTATAAAGGATGACTGCTTAATGAAACAAGACTGATATCTATGTAATTTATTCCATGATATTGGCTTGAATTCCTGTATTTTATAGTGCCATCTTCATTTGGCAGTGCTGTGAATATAAAATTTTATTCCTGTGGTGAGCAGGAACACTGTAGTGGGAATAGTTGATGGGCTGTGCCTGCAGTACTGCCTCTGCCTCACTAGTGTACTTCAGGTGTCTGTCTGTCCTGGAGAACATGTCCTTGGGCACAGGGCTAAGGGACAACCTGAGGAAAACACTTCTCAAGACTTTTATGTGGCTCTGAATACTCATTTATGCACTGTGCATTGTTTGTTACACACAAATCAAAACCTTCTCTACTCGTGTTACGATGAGTTAATAAGTAAATGCATTTGGAGCACCTTATCTCCATGGATTCTTGTCTTCTATCAGAAGGCAACAGCTCTCACTTGTACAATGTGAAAGCAACACCAACTTGCTGGAGAAAACAGGAATTTTGGAATGGACTTTATATTTAAAAACTCTCAATTTCTATTAAGGCAGAAGAAGAAACTGACTCCTTGTGTGTGAAACAGAATTTCAATTTATTTTCTCCCATTCATTCTTTTTAATAGTCTCAATTAATATTTATTTTTGTGCAGTCATTACTGGATTGTTTCCTGCTTCACCCTAATATTTCTAAGCTAAACATCCATCTATATTTTGAGATAGGTGTCCAAGGACAGAGAATCTTAACTACTTTTACCTAATATATTTCAGTGTTTAGAACTGAAAGAACCTGGTCTTCCATACATACCTTCCAAGGTAAAGGTGAAATATCTTACAGAGGAGCATGATGGTTAAAGATGTTAGAGATTTCCAACTTGTACAGTGTAGTATTAGCCTATGAGATTATGATATGAAATAATAACACAAAAAAAGAGTACATCTTCACTCATTTTCTTGTTTTTATGGATGAGAGTAAAGCCAGGCAGGAGGGTGATAAAAATCTCATACTATTGCCTTACACTTAATCTTTTCTGCCCTCCTTCAGCTCTTTCAGGTAGCTTGTTAAATGGCTAAAAGTTAACTATAAACAGAATAACAGATAGTTATTTCTCAATGGGATTCTCTTTTTAATGGGTAATAAAATTCTCTTGTAACTACCTGAGCCAGTGTCAAGATGCTGTCTTAAGATGGCACTGGATGATGGGATGGGTAGGAGTTGCTTACAGAAGTCCTGGCAAAAGGTCTGTATTCCAGAGGAGACAATTGTTACCTGTTAACAATTAAAGAGAAGCTGCTACCAAAAAGA
Source organism: Trochalopteron elliotii (assembly GCA_024734555.1). Taxonomy (NCBI): domain Eukaryota; kingdom Metazoa; phylum Chordata; class Aves; order Passeriformes; family Leiothrichidae; genus Trochalopteron; species Trochalopteron elliotii. The sequence goes on from JANPWX010000057.1 coordinate 1,370,290, forward strand.
CAATTACCAGTTAAAAAAAACGTGTCTTTTTAGTCTTCAGGGTTTTTTAGTCAGATGTGTCTTTCTAAAAATATTTAACAGTAAGTCAGCCTTTTCTTGAAATACTTCATATATGATTTGCTCTGAGGTAATACTTAACTCACACTGTTGTTATTTCACATGAGCAGGAAACTCTGCAGCATCAGACTGACACACTGCAACAACAAAACAAAGAAGCTATGGTGGCTTTTAAAAAACAGGTAACAAAATAAAGCCTTTGGCTTTGACTGCAGGATTTTAAAATATAATGGCATCATAGCAAGTTATCAGTTGGTAGGAAAATATTTTTCTGTTGCATATAAAATGTTAGAATATACAGCTCAAAAAAAAAAAAAAAATCATGTCCTTTCTTCTGGCCACAGCAGAATTCTGGCTTGTATTCTGGCAGTTCTCTCCAGATGCCACTCCTCCTGGCATTTTTCATTTTTATATTTCAAAAACCTCCTAGAGAAGAAAATGCTTCTTCTAGTATTTTCCTTATTCTGTTTTGCTTTGTTTGGTTTTCCCCCTCTAATTTAGCATGACCTCTGCAAAGGTGGATTCATAAACCATGGTAAAAGATCTGCCACACAAATTACCCTGCTCAACATTTGAAAATGTGTTCCACTCTTGCGTTTTATTCTCCATATTGCAGTGAGCAAACACAAGTGCTGAGAGACCTTGCAGAGAACGTTCACAGCAACTGAAACTGTTGCCCATGGTGATGAAAAATTTATCATTAATGCTGCACCACAGTCATGTGACACAAAAAAAGAAATGGACAAGCAATTAGGTTTCTTTCTTGAAAAAAATCATTTGAGATTCACAGACTTCTCCTTGTAACTCTGTAGTTCCTATAGTTAAAAAAAGAAGCAGGAAATATGCAATGCAGGTTAATACAACCATATTGTCTTGTTTAATTGCATGAATAAAATTATTGCCACGTGCTGTTCTTATTTTTTTGTTTGTTTTCTTTTTTTTTATGTGGCTGACAACCAAGTTACAGGCAAGGATGTTTGCCATGGAAGAAGAAAAGGTACTCCACAATTATTTCTTGTTTGTTATCCAAAGAAGAGTACAAGCAAATGATAATGATATAAAACTTACCAAACATGTCCTAAGTATAAACAAAGTATATTGCAATCACATTATATTTCTTGCTATGGCCTTTGCAAAGGAAATGTCTTTGTAACTTTGTTATTTCTGTTTTTTTGTTCATAGACTGTAGAACTTCTGAAGTGTCACTGCTGATGCTAAAAATCAGTTGAGGATAGAGTGTTCTTTGATAGTTCTATATTGCAGCAAAATTTACAAATACAAAATTTACTTTATTCTAGAGGGTTGGGATAAATTGGGATAATTGGCCTTTACAAGAAGTACTGAAAAATAACATTTCCAACTGCTTTAGAGAAATCATATTTTAATAGGGATTTTATTGATTTAGCTGAGCTGGTTTCCTAAGGTACTTGAGCTAATCTGATACAAGATAAATTTTAGCCTGAATTTATGTGGATTTTGTTAGTTACACAAATTAGTTACCAAAGTAACTGGAAGAGTAAATTAAGCTCCAGACAGAATTGAAATATCAATTTTTGCACCAACTTAGATGATATGTACTATGAGTGGTCAGGGTGGTTTTGGAAGATTGCACAGTGAACACTATGTTGGAAATGACTGGAACATGCAGGGGTGGTTGAATGGATGTGTTTCTGTTTTCTGGCATATTCTGTGGTATTTATTCTGGTCTGCATTGGATAGACTGCAGCCAGTGATTCTTACCAGATTTAATTCTGCTGAAGACCTTTGACTTTCTCATGTGCAAATTCTGTATGTTTGTCTATATATGCATTGACACACACACATATGCATATATAGATATAAAAATATAAAATGTACTTGCATGTATTTAGTGATTCTAGCAATAGTAGGTTACAGTTCACTCTTCATGGACTGGGAAAACGGAACAGGTTGTTTCCATGAAGATCCTGCTACTGCAGATAAGAAAATGGATTTACTTGATGCCTTTTGGTTTAAAATTTGGTATCTTTGTTCTAAATAATGTATGAGTTCTGCCTTTGTCAGGCTTGTTTCTCCCAGAACAGACAATTTTGAGGCTTGATGAATAGAGTGAAAATTATTGATTAATAAGTGGTGAAAATATATTATTGTGTTTTCATTTTTCTTTTTATAGCAAGATATATCTACATTTTAAGATTATTTAGCTGAATTATTCACCAATGAATTGTTCTGTCATAGTGGAATAACACTTTATTTTTTCAACATTCTTTTTGATAAATTCTTATTGTAAATGCATTTATTCTGCCCAAATCCTGAAGTACAGCTTTTGTTGAAAGGGAAAATACCAACTTGCTGCAGAAACAAAAGAAAAAGAAATTGATGGACTGAAAGAAACATTAAAATCATTACAGGTAAGTGATTGCTTTTGTAAAATAACATTTCTTGGAATGCAAGTGTTTTAGTATTAGATTTTTTACTAGTAAGAAAATTGTTGGTTTTAAGAGGATTTAAGGCCTTATTGTTTAATTTTTCTAGGACACCTCACTTTGTAATGCTGAGTTTCTGTCCCAGTCTTCAGTGTCAAGGCTACTTTAAGTTAACCCTCCAGCTAATGTTCTTTCCCTCCAGAAGACCCAGAAGTCCAAACTGTGTGAGATGTGCTTTCTTTCCATTCCACAGTCCTCTTTCTTCACATTCTTGTTTTCTTACTTCTCACCTGTCTGGGATCCCTGGTTTTGACTCCTAAACAGAACTAGGTATTCACCCTGGGCCTCCAACTTGCAGGGCTCCCCGTGTTTTTCAGTGTTTCCCTCTGTTTCACTGGGAGGATTCTGTATATACACTTGATCCATGGCTTAAGAGCAAAGCAGATATATTGAAAATGGATCATTAACATTGTAATGCATTGCCAGATTTCAGGTATTACCAGGAATTAATTATTTTTCTACCCAAAACTGAGTGGGATGATAATTCTATTGAAAATAAAATGTCTATAGTGGATTTTTACTCTGATTTTGAAACTTGTGTTGATTCCAATTAACATTCTCATATAATGGAATGCATTTACTTGGTAGCACACAGTTTAATTAGTTAACACTGAATGTATTTTAGGAGCAGAAGAAATTGATTCTCATGGCTGGCCTTCTGGGCAATAGCTGTGAGGATTTTGTTGCCTTGCTCAAACCTTGGCATAGCACAGATGATGTAGAATATCCATCCCTCCGTGGTCTGCTGAACATGTTATGTGGACAGCAAGGGTAATGAAAGATCCCACTGACCTTTCTTTTGTAAGATAAACCACAAATTTTAAAAAAAATTATCTTAAATGTGGAATGTTCACACACCAAGCATTTGTGTCACAGTACAGTTCAAATCCAGGAACTTCTGCTGTAGCTTGACAAAGCAGGAGGGCACAATGGACATGTGGTCCCAGGGAAGTTGTTTGGAAATTAGCCTAATACAGAAGAATTTTAAATTCAGTTCTGTATTCTTCTCTGTACAGTCAGAACCCTACCTTAAAATGATTGTTCTCTAGTTTTTTTCCTAGAAATAACATTTTTTGTATAAGATTTGTGCACTCTGGGTTCTTTGACATTACTCTGTTTTTCCCTCTTATACTTAAGCATTATGCAAATGAAAATATTCTGTCAGTGGGATATTAAATAGTGTTAATATCTTCTAATATCAGGCTTACATTATTAAAGCATGTGAAATTGGTAGATTACATCTTTATATGCTGCCATTTAGAATATCTAGTAAAATGTTTTGGGGGAGTTTTCCAAGAGGCACACACTTCTCTTCCTGTCAGAGTTGAGGGAATACTTTCATTTCTATCTTTGTCTTCTTCTCTTTTTATTTCTAAGGGTCTAGTTTACAGACTTTGGTCCATTTGCATGTTATTTTTATGATGCCTGTCAGAAAACACAAGGATTTATGCACTTTTCCAAAACTCCTCTAGTAACAAATCAGTGTAAAGTGGTTTTACATAATTTAAGTATTGAAGTAACATTAGGAAGTAAAGTGAATCTAATAATAAATGAAATTGGGCCATCATTGATTCAAAACCAGCATTACTGTATTGGATGGATCAATAAGAAATGCAATTAAATCCTAGGTATAACAATACTTAGTTATGTAGGTTGTTGTCAGAAAAAATGTATGTACCATTTAATGAATAACTCTCTGTTGTTTTACAGATTTCAAAATACATTTTACAAAAGAAACTGAATGAAATGGTAAGAAAATAATAAAAGTAAAAAACCAAGGAACAGCTTTAATGAAGAGTATGCCCAGGGTTTAATGCACTACTAACTGACTTTAATACTTCAATGATTAATGACAATTATTACAAGTAACAGAAAGAGGTATCAGCTTCAAATCTGAAAATCATACAGATGCAATGTTTTTAGGTTTTTGTAGGGTGATAGCCACTGTTCAGCATGTGGTATTTTTTCCTCACTTAATTAAAGTCGAATTGGTACATTTGTTCTCTTTAAAGATTTTTAATAGACTGTCATTCAAATAATGTGATTTTATTACTCTGTTAGGATCTAGCATAATAATCTCAAAAAGTAATAGAGAATTCCTTGCAGTTCTTGGTTTTGTTTTTAAGAAAAAGTGGTGGTTTTCCTCTCACTCTTTTTTTACTCCTCAGAATTAGTTCTTAACATCAGTTTCCCTGAACAGTTTAGATTTCATCCCGTGCAGCTTACTCCCTTTGCCACAGGGAATAAATTTACCCAGAGTGACAGCATCGTGGCTCTGAACCCTGTTGTCTGTTTTAGGAAGTGAAAGAGTGAGCCACAGAAACATTGCTAGGCTTGATTGAATAAATGCTGTGAAAATTCTGCTGCTGCTCAACTGGAAAGAATAAAGATAATATTGTCAGACCATTACAAACTGTGATTTTAATTAAGAAGCTCAAAAAACTAGAGTCCAGTTTAGCTTTAAGTACCATGACATTTGTACTGAAAGTCATCTTCAACGCTACAGTGGTTTTACACAAAATATGGTGAAATTGAATAATGTGCCCTCTGACCTGGGAGATAAGGCTACAAGTTAAAGATCAAAGGCAACATAAAATGTGTTTTGTCTTACTTCACTTTTAACTTGTATTTATTCCTAAAATGCAGCTGATCTGAAAATGTGTTGAAAATACACAGAATAATTGGACTTACATTTAGGTCATTTCACATATTATCTTTCTTTCATAACTTACAAGCTCAGTCTTCCACATGAATGAGAATATTTAAAGGAGAACACCTTTTCTGTAAGCTGGAAATGCATCTACGCTGCTTAAACAAATACATTTCTTATGTTCCTAAACTTTTCACTAATTGATCATTTGAATATTTTGAAAGCATTTACTTTTATACCAAGTATGGTAATTTAAAATGCTGTTGAGGGAGGGCAAGATGATAGAAATGCTCTTTTGCATGTAGCACTAAACAGAACACATACAGTTGGGACTTATTTAGGGAAAATGCTTTGATATGAAATGATGAAAACAAAACACCCCACAAGGTAAACAAAAGTGAGTTCTTTCCTATAACCTTTTGCAGTAGTGGGCTAATGCAGTTTTAGACTAGGTCACATTCTACCAGAGAGTGGTTGCACTGAAATAAGTGCTAAATTCAAGGGATCAAAGAGTAGCCACCCATGCAGACTCTTGGTCATCACCAATGGCAAAATGCTTAAAAATAAAAAATGGATGAAATTCTGAACCAATCATTTATCTGAGACCCATTTCTGTTTCCATTTGTTAAAGACAGATTAGGTCCTTCTCTGGTGTGTGTTTCGAGAGTAAGCAGACGTGCTGCTCAGTTTATATCTGGCACCTTAGAAACCCTCCCAGCCAGTGAAGGAGCTTCTGTGTGTGCTGGGGACTGCATGTGCCTTACTGATGTAGCTTTTTTATTCTGTTTTTGTTCCTTGTTTAATTCTGTTCTTTTAGAATAGTTTATGCAGTGTTAATACTTGACATAAACACCATGTTTTAGCTGCTGTCCAGTTAAGTTTATGCAAAAACTGTAGTGGTGATATAATTCTTATCATATATGCTATAATTTTGAAATAGTGGAAGGTTTTGTTTTGTACTGAAAGACAGTAGAAAGACAAACAAATAAAGGATTCTTTTTGTCTTTAATTATTCATTAGTCTTTATTATTGTCTTTCTTTTCCGCACAATAAAAGTGTTGATTATTGCATGTGGCACAGTCGTTTTGCACCTCACTGCATATGGACAGTAGCACTCATGGAGTCAGGAGCTACAGGGGGATCACTACAAAACCAGTTCAACTGATAGAATACACTTGAGTGTGGGCTCTGTATTGTATTTGTTTTCCTGCTGCTGAAATTAGGAACTGGAGGAAAATGGTCAGGTGCTGGTTTCCTGACAGATGATACACTGGAGAATGCCAGAACTCTCTGTATGGCATCTGTTCTTGTCTTCCCTTACTGTCTGTTTTTATTGGAAACTAAATGTATGTGAAACCATTTAGTGAAGCTGCAGTCAAATGGTCTAGGTTGATTAAACCCTTCCACTGTTCAGAAAAGAGGGAATTTGGATCCAAATAACCCACATTGTTCCCAGCAGACAGTCCCCTGACTTGTGCCCAGGAACTGCTTACATGAGTCCTACTTGGCACAGGCCAAAATCTGTCAGGGATATTTTAACAACAGTACAGGCATTTCCTGAGAACTTCCATACCACCATTTAGTTTTCTAATACAGGTGTAGTTGTCAAACGAATGAAAAAGTAATTACTGCAAAATGTTAAATAAACTTTAAAAGTTGGTTTGTTCTTAATAATCTGAGATAGAAATGTTGTTTTTCTTTCCTTTCTGTGTCTTTTAGGAGTTTGCCTGTAATCATACTATGTTGTTTAAAAACACAATGAAGAGGCAGTGATACAATATAAATTAAACTCAATTATTTTTAAGTAGAAAAACGGTGAGGGCTGGAGGAACTGTTGTGAAAAAATTCCTGTTTTGAAGATCTACAGTTGGTAGCCCTTTGCATAATTTTCATGTAATCTTGCTTTAGGTCTCCATGCCATTACATCTCTTTTGTTTCTTTGACACTTTCACCTCCCAATTACCACCTTCTGCTTCACTGAGTAGCTCTGACTCAATTTCCAGAATATCTTTGCGATATGAGCAATTCCCTCTTTGTGTTTCTCCAGTCACCCACTTGACCCTGAGCTATTTCTTGGGTCTAGTTCCACCAAGAAATCGTTGTGCCTCAACAAGCCATATGGCCACAATCAATCCCACTCCCCATCCCAGCTTATCTTTATTACTGGTGGAGGGCAGGGCAATAATTCCTGTTCTTGCAGTATCGGACGTAAGGAAGAAGAACCAAGATTCTGGGGGTCTCACTCCAACTCCAGGGTCATCCACTCCCCATCCTGCAGTGTCTCCTGCTGTTTCTTGATTGTCTTCTGTGGAAGAATGTTTTACAACCTTTTCATTGTGAGGAGATGAATCACATACTCAGGCTTTTATTTCTCTGTGCGTTAAGCCTGGAGAGAAGCCTGCCATCAAAAATTGTATTTAGGCCAGTGTTAAGCTTTTAATAAAACTCTTGGGGATAGTGCAGGCCAGTTTGTTTCTTCCTTGGAAAGAGCCCTGTGAAGTAGCAAGGCATATTTCAACTTTTTGAGAGAGGAGGGACTAACACTATCTTGCTGACTAAAGAAAGGAATTGGGATAACACTAAGAGAAAATCCATATTAAAAACTGCAAAACTCCTCAGATCTTGCCACGAGCTGTTCGAGTCTCAAATTAGGGCTGTCTCCCTGTTAATCGATCTCTTAGAATAAATATACCTGAGGGAACTGTCAGGAAAAACAAAGAAAATCTTTCCTTTTAATGTTTTTGTTATAAAAATTTCTCCTCCTAGCATTAGTTAAGCACAGATCTTCAACAGTTAATTTATGATTAGGAAAAAGAGAAAGTATAAGAAGATTTTCAACCTACATTCCTTGCAGTGATTTCTGTAAGTGGTGCTGTTTCTTTACCAGTGCTTCCATTATGACTTTCCATTTGCTGTAGTGTGTTTAATTTCATACCTTATAAAACATGAGAAATTTGTATTGTATATCCTGTTTTGCTAGTCTTATGGTGGTCATTTCTTTTGATTACCATCAGCTTTTATTATCCTCTGATGCCTGGACATGTATTGCATTTGTTACTGTGTGGAAATGCAGCCAAACAGGCTGGGCCAGATGCATCCTGGTGTAACTTGAATTTACACACAGGAATGAATTTGGCCCAGTTCATTTTAATTGCTGTGTTGCTCTACTGTGGATTAGAAATAGATTAGATTGCTAAACAAATGGTTATCCTTCCTGAGGAATTAATTTAACCCATTCTCTTCAGAGAAAATTAATTTTAAAATTCACCAAATAGTACCTACAAAACTGTTAACAAAAATATAGTATAAAGAAGAACACAAAAATCTTAGTGTTACAAGGATAACAAGTAGCTCTAAAAAAATGTGTTGCTGAACAGTTTCCACAAAATGAGAGAGACTGGCAAAATTCATTAAATATATTGTACTTTATTACCATGTGGGTTTCTTTGAGGTATTACTTAGGCCAACATGTGAATAGAAATAAAATAAAGTGTTGGATGGTTACAAAGTAGTTAGAATCTTCCCCTGCAGATACACAAAGTGATTTTATCATATTTCAAGATACTAGAACTGCTAATTGCTACTGAGGAGTTAAGAACTACTCATTGAAAGGTTATTTATATTTTTTTGGGGAGCATGGGGTATTAATCTGCATTAGTCTCACTAATCTAAATCAAAGTCACCTCTACTCTAGAAGCACTTGATGTAGTGTGATTTGTAGCAAGTGTGTTGAAATTCTTTTATTTAGGTGTGTCAAATACACAAACTCTCTCCTGATTGCCCTTGGCTGTGTCATTTTTTACAAGCCCAGAAGGAGGAGGCTGTCAAACAGGGCCAGTGGAATCAGTGTCCCAGAGCCATGTCCCTTGGTTTTTAGTATCTCCATGAACAGATAGTGTAGCCTGCCTGTGCAACCTGTTCCAGTGTTTGCCACCCTTACAATAAATGCTCCTCCCCTCAAGCTGAAGTGAAATTTCCTGTCTTTCACTTTGTGTCAGTGAGCACCACTAAAATGAGTCTGCCTGTGATTTCTTTATTCCTTTCTCACAAACACCTCTCCTGGTATATACATATTTATCAGCTCTTCTGCAGGCTGAACTATCACAGGTCCCCTCAGCCTCTCCTCAAATGTCAGGTGCTCAAATCCTTTGATTATCATGATGACTCTCTCTCTTGCTATTTGGAAATGTGAAAGGTCATTAGATATGAAACAGACAACTGAAAGATTCTGGAAGTGATTTTTCATTTATGCTGGTACATTCAAAAGCACTTGGAGAGCTACTAACTGTCATTAAATGAGTGCTTCATTTATGTTCCTAACAGGATCAAAAACTGCAGATGCACTTAACAGCAAAAGAGGAGCACCATAAGAAACTGAATGAAGTTGAGAGGTGTTATGCTACCATTGCATCTCGGTTTGGAATTGTAAAAGGTGTTCATGGCAAACTGGAGCACAGTGGTATGTATGCCTTAAATGTCCTCCAGCACTTGGTTGTGTTGTGCTCTGACAGCACTGAGTTGGAGACACTTGAAAACTCAGAAAAAGAGCAGCTACCCCATGCCAAGCATCAAGTATCTTGGTAGGTTCCTCAGTGCTCTTAGCTGATCCTCTGCCACAGTCATGTGTGTACCCACACAGGAAATTATATTGAGAACTAGCAAACCAAAAATACACCCCCAAAACACTAAAAAAAACTTTGAATTACTGAATCTTACTAATTTTTTTGTTTCTGCCTGAAACTAAATTTTTTTTTCAAATCTAGTTTGAATAAACTGGTAACATATTCTATGTATATTTGTGGTATTTCAGTATCTAAAGTTACTTGTTGTATTCAATTTTTAAAATTTTAAATCCAGAACACTACTGGCTAACCAATGTCTGCTGATTGTACTTCAAAGCTAGAGAATGAGCCCGTGACTTTTGCTGAAAGGAGAGAGTTTTGCCAGTTTTGGCCTGCTTGTTTTTCTGGGGGGTTTCCTAAGTTGTGTCAGAAGATAGCAGTTACATTCATCAGTGTTTTAATTTTTTAAGCACATATTGTCATTCAAAACTGCAAATGTGCTTATTGTATAGTGAAGCTGTTGTCCATCATTCCCCATGGTGGACCATCCCTAGCAGAAAAGGAGAGGACTTTCTGGGTGTCTACAATTCTTGTATTCAAGTGTGGTGCCAGAAAACTATTGAGGAAAATAAAAAAGATTAGGGGTGAATGAAGAGGAACCTCAGAGAATCAAAATACAAAGATTGAATAGAGCTGTGTTAGAAAGTACAGGAACCAGTAAATATCTTCAGCTTCTCATTGTGGAATTTGAAGCAATTTTCCAGTGATATCTTCACCTGCATAAACTTTAAGAGAAAATTCCCTTCCCTTTCAGCAGGAATAGAAGTAATTATTGGAATTTTTTGCTGTGCTAGCCTCTGTTATTTTTCTGTCTTCCATGGCCCATATGCATATAACTGTGCATCTGTTAACTCAGTCACTAATTTGTTCTGTGGCCCATTATGTTCTGTGTTAGTCTGAAAATAATTAAACTCATCAGAAAATTACCAGCAAAGCTTTAAAAAATAAAACCAAGATATAAAGTCCTACTAAATAACATCATAAGACACTAAAAATTAAATTACAGTAAAAAAAGGCAAGCAAACATACAGAGAAGCCTTAAGTCATTATTTGAAGTATAGACAACTAGTTGGTATAATCCCTCAATGTGGTATCAAAGCACACAGAAAAAGTAGTTGAATCATATTTGCAGTTTTAGGTTTGTTTTTTAAAATAAATTAAATGCACAGATGGCACAGTTATAAATCAAATATTTGTTCCAATGTGAAATTATTTCTTAACATGCTTTAACTTTTGTTTAAAGTGCAGGAAGCCATACAGCACAATAAGAAACTAGCATCAGTGAATAAAAGACAAGAGACAGAAATAAGTAATCTGAAGGAAGTAAGTGCACATTTCTGAATGGAGAATGATCCTTGTGGGTCCCTTCCAACTCAGAATATTCTGTGATTCTTTGGGCCTTCCAAGAGCTGCTGATGTATTAACAGAAGAAGTGGAAAGGCAGCAGAACTGTTTTTCATTCTATGACTAATGGCAAAATAAGCTTCCACAGGCACCAGTTAAAACTGCAGCAACTCTGAGAATTTTCTGTAACCTGTGAATTTTTATTTACCTCTACAGTGCCCTCCTTTGTTTCTTGGTAATTATTAATAGCCCCTTTTTCCTGTGCTTCCATCTCTTCTCCATCTGATGAGGAAGGTAGTAGTGGTGTTTTCAGTTTAGTCAGAGATGTAACATGAAGAGCAGTTGCCATGGAAGCGAGCTGGTAGCTTAAACATGGGATAAAATGTGTAACTGAAGCCCTGAAGTGGGAGAGTTTTGTGGCAAGGCAGCTGAGGCATCAGATTATGGTGATTCTATTTACAAGGAGGTTGTCACTAAGCTCTTTTTTCCTGCCTGTATTCAGAAACTCCTCTTTGCCAAGTACATTTGTGAGTTGCACTCTTGAACATAGGTAATAGTGGGAAGAGTAACATTCTTTTCCTTTTGAGCTGTTTCTTAAGATCTGACAAGAGAAAAACAAAAGGACATTCATAAGTCAGACTTGTTCTGTAAACTCCATATCTTTCCGCACCACATCTCTTTTTTATATCTCCTTATCTTTTTATTTCCCTCCTTTTCATCTTTTTTCTCCTTTAGATTCTGTAATTATTTTATGTAGGGATCAAATGCATGGTTATCTCAACTTCTTGGCCTAATGTTAATCCCCAATTTCCAGATGATTGCTTTGAATTACCATGGAATCTTTGCCAAGTTTGTGAGTGTTTTTGAAAACAAAAAAGGATAAGGGGAGAAGATAATTTGTACATGAGGAAAAGGGACTATGATAATTTTATGTTTGGGTTATATTGATCAAAAAAAATGGATGTTTACCTGTTTACCTTTCTTTGCCTGAAAAATGGGATTTGAAGGTAGAAAAGTACTTGAAAATTCTCCCTGAATCTACTGTTTTTTCTTTTCTTCTTAAGAGTATGTAGCCTCTTATTGTTAAGGTTCTTTGGAGTATGATTCACTAAAAACCAGACTTAAAATTTAGTGTTATTTTGAAATATAGACATTTTGAGATTTTTTTCTTTATTTGTTTCATTCTTACCTTCTTTAGTGCTTTACTTAACTTTCATATTTATTGCATGGAAATATTCTAGCCACAGTAAAAATTAATGAGGAATTCAATTTGGATTTTTTTAGTTACATGCTAGAATGTAACATGCCAAAGCTTATTGTCAAAAAGAGCAAGTTTGGAAGTGATCAAAGATTTCAAAACTGTTACCATCATAAAAGCAGACTGAAATCCACAGTAATAGTAAAGCAGAACCCCAGAAAAATTCCCAAATTGATTTATATATCACAATTAGTGATTTTATTACAGTATTTTAAAATGTTTATTTAGCTACATAATTCAAATGATAGGTTATATATAAAAACTATATATGTTTATCTGGAATATTTGATGGATGGAAGAGAAACAGAAAAATATTGGAAGGTGTCAGTGGTGATAACTTTCCTCTGTAGGAAAGCCATGTTTGTTAGGATGCTGATACCATAACTCTGAAGGTCTGAGAGCAGCTCTGTCTGTGCATTGTGTACACTCCAGATCTGCAATTCCTTTTAAAAAAGGGAAATAATTTGCATGTGACAGAAACAGGAGTGTTCATCTAAAATGCAGCATATCTTTATTGTAGTATATTGTAAATAAAAAAGTGAGGAGTTTTAGAAATATTTCAGCATCGCAGTAAATTGGATTTGTTGCTTTTGGTGAGAAACCAAGAATAATTAATTACTTAGCATTCTCTGAGGCTAAGTAATTTGAGAGGTAAGAAAACAGAAATGTTTAAGAAAATTTTACATAGTGAAATTTGGAGTAACATAGATGTGAGAGAGAAATTGAGATTTAGGTACTCCAGCTATCAAACATATTATTTGATGCACTCTTTTTTTCAGCTGGTCTCTTGATTCTTAAGGTCATGAAGGGTTATGAATTTTAAATAAAATACTGTTAGATAAGCAGAGAAAGGGGGCCAACTGAAACTTAATCTGGCTTCCTCAGTTCAGCAGGAAATGCCTTTATTGTAGTTATTTCTGGATTTCTTATTGGTTTTCAGTATTTGACCACCCTCTTCTGAACAATCTGAACTGGGGTATTTAGAAGAGTTTTGAAAAGGGATTACCAGGCTGTTTTCACTTGCTACATAGCTGAAAGAAGTCATGATATCAACAGCACAGTTTTGGACAACTTCTAAAGCTGGTTTTATCTGCCCTAGAGACTTGACTGACCTCTAACAGCTCTGACAACTTCTAGGTTCAAACTTCTTTCCTCTGTAGCCTCGGTGCTGGAATGGGAATGACTATCCATGGTACTAAAATCTTAATTTGGTTGTCAGCTCTTATCACAGCCATTACTTTCACTCAGACCTGGATGATCTCACTCATTTGTTCTTAATGGGAATGTGAGGTTAGTGAATGCTATTTAACATTTATGGATAAAAATAAACTAGTCTCCAATTTTAATGAATTTGCAAGTGTGTTATGAGGGTGTTAAATATGCACAACAGTAAACTTGAGTGAAATTGATGTCTGTTCTGCACAGGTTTACTCTTTTGGGGTTTCAGGAAAGAAATATTATTTAGAGAGGTTGTAATTTTCTCTTGATATTGCCTACTTCAAGTCCAGTTCCTAAATTGTAATGTAATGGACTGTGGCAAAGTTTCCTTTCAGTAAAATTTGTTTTTGGATTTGAACATTTTGATATTCAGTGTGGTAGGATTCTTTTCAACCCCTGTGAAAATGCGTGCGTTGACATCTGGCCAAGAAAAAGGTTTCTGTCCTTCTGCTGCTAAAAAAACAACTCTGCTTCTCAGGACCCAAAAGATTACAAGAGGGTTGCAGCAATCTAGGAAGAGAGCAAACAGATATAGGTGTGATTTTTGAATACAGGTAAAGTTTTCATAGGGCATCAGTCTTGGGAAGTGATTACATCTGCCTGTGCTGGCTCCTTTTCCAGTCCCACACCACTTCTTTATGGTGGAACATGTATTTGTGTGGCCTCAAGGGAGAGTGGAATCAATATTTTGTATTCAACAAAACTAGATTTTACGAAAAACAAAACCCCCCAAAACCCCCCAAAAAAACCCAACCAAAAAAGTGGAAGTTTTAGCTTAAACCAGCTCAGAGAAGGAAAGTGGGTTTAAGAAGCAGGACTGGTATTTTGGGACACTCTTGACTTACTCTGGCATGAAGTGTTTTTGAAGCCATGTCCCTAAGCATTGGCTGCTAGCAACAGATCAAGGGAATGAGTTTAAAGCCTTATCATTCTCTCAGCACATCCCAGAACTGATAAAATTGTGTTCCACATTCTACATATTTTATGGATTTTTGGATACTATTTGTGTTTTTAATAACGAGAGAAACCTACTAGAAAAAAAAGCAAAAACTCTGGGAGGTGACATTTAAATTAATTTCAGAGTACAAGAAAACACATGGATGTATGTAGGAAATTATTTTTTAAATTCTTTTTGCAGCTACAAACCTTGTGATTTCACTCACCGTGAAAAACTTTGTCGTTATTTTTGGTGGTTTCATTTGTGGGGGTTTTTTTGGGGAATTTTTGTTGGTTCTGGCTGTTTGCTGCCTACAGCTTTGTATTAGCAGATTTGGGTTTGCTTCCAGATGGTTTGCACACACCCACCTGCCATTGCAAAGAAGAAAAAACCCAATCATCTTTTCTACCTCAAGGGCATGGTTTACTTCGTGTGACTCGTGCTTTCCCCATGACAAAATAAGTTTTTTCTATACACTGTAAAGCCTGACTTTTGGAAAACACCTGGCATCAGATCCATGGCAGGCTTCTGCACCTGCTGGTGAGACACCCAGCCTGTGAGCTGTGTTCTCTGTCCCATTCATCTCCTTCTCTGAAGGGCACAGTGCACCTTTGCACTTCCACAAAGTTAGAGCTGCTTGCACCTTCTGCCACTTAACAGCAGGAACTCTCCTTGCATGGTTCATTACAGAGCCTTCTAGTAAAAGCAGTGCATGTCTTTATTGCAAAAGATGGGAAAAACATAACTAGCTTGCAGAATAGAATAATTGTAATGCATTGCTGGCTTTCAGTTCTGTAATTGATTCTGCAATTACACTTAGTGCTTAATAGATCATTTTAGATTTATTTATGGCTAAAATATGTGAGAAATAAAGCCTCTAGCAAAAAAAAATGATTTATTTAAAAGTATTACCTATACTTGTATTTTCCATAAAACTTTGTGAATTTCAGCTACAACGTAATCTTCCTTTCTTCTTTTGTACTGTTCTATGATTTTGTCCAGAACAGTTAAACCACTGGCCTGTGATAATTCTGTCTGTGATAACCGAAATTCCAGTTTTGTGAAGAAAAGTTAAACAGACCAAACTTAGTTGTTAGATAAAACAACTATGACCATTCTGAGGGCTTGGTTCACTGCTATGGCATCATGGAGAATTCTTGATGCTATCTGTGTGCAGCATTCATAACCTCTGCTATTTGTCTGAGTAAACGTCAGAGCGCTCAAGGAGAGAGCGATATTAAACAGACTACCTTGCACCAGGATGGGAGGGGAGGGGGGAGAGAAGGCCACAATATTTATGGCTCCAGGAACTATAAGTTGTAATTTAATGAGATCAAAGCGTTTGCTGTTTATTTGCTGCTCTAGGAGCTCTGAATAAACTGGTTACAAAACAGATTTTAAAAAGAAAAGAAAAGAAAAGAAAAAAAAAAGCCGCAGGATATTTAAAAGAGGATAAAGACTATAAAATCAAAGGTATCATGTCGTAGAACCATCTAATATAAAATTAATTTAGCATTCTCTTGAGATTAAGTAATTAATGTTTCAGGAAAAGCAAAGATCCTCCAAATTTATAGCCAGTTCCTGTTTTTTACCAGATAATCATTGTTCTCCCTTTTTCCCTCCTCATTCCCAAGAACGTACACGGTAGTTACAATAGTAACTCCCATTGTATAAATGGGTAAAGAACATTTTACCCATCAGTACCAACTCAATGTCCACTTCTAATACACCTCTTGGAAGAGAAAATAACCAAAATGGTTAAGTAAATACTTGAAACAGAGTAAAATAGGCACAATAACATTTTACCTGTGAAAATAAACTTTCAGTCACGTGTGACAAATTTGAGGTTTAGTAAGTCAGTCTTACACATTTCAGTACCTCTAATTTATTCTGTTGTTTCCATACATTATTTCAAAGTAGGGCATGACCAAGATAGTTTAAAAGATTTGTCTCTGTTTTGAATTGCAATGCCTATACTGGATGAACTATTTATATGTGTTTCCTGTGTTAAGGAACTGAAGAAAGTAACTACAGACTTGATAAGGTCCAAGGTCACCTCTCAGTACAGGGTGGGAGAAGAAAACATCAATCTTGCAGTGAAGGAAAAACAGTTTCAAGAACTGCAACAGAAAATCAGAATGGTATTTTGGATTTTAAACAAATTAAAGTTTTGGTGAATATTTTCTAGTCTTCATTCAGCAAACCTCCTGCAATGATCTCTGATGGATACTGATTAGTGATTCCTTTCTAGTATATTATAGTATATACTATTGTATATACCATTGCATATACAATACAATTAAACTACTTCCACTATAACCTTTTCTAGGAAAATAAATGTGCTATGAATATCAGTATAATTTCATAGTAAAAAAAATGGGTAAGAAGACATTAAAAAGAATTCAATTTCCTTAAATATGATGATTCACTATATCACATTAATTCAATATTGTTAAAGAAAACAGACAGTAATGTTAAATGCCTTTTACTGTTCTTCATGTTCTGTTCTTTAAGGAGACAGCAGTCAGTAAAAAAGTTCAAGAAGAAAACACTCACATTAAAGAAGAAAAGCTGGTGAGTTATTAATACAGCTTTGCTATTTAAAAATCACGAATGTAGGTGCTATATTTCTTAGGTTTCTTATTACACTAAGCTACAAAAACTAGCTAATTTCACTTGTTTACACTTCAGAAATATTTTAATACTGCCATAAGTGGTATCTTACTGCTCAGTTTTTAGAAGTATTACCAGAACAAAGTCCATTGTTTGACGCTTTATTCCAAGTCTTACATTTTACCTTTGAATTCAGATGAGAGAAATTTGTTGTTCCCATGAAACACTTGCCTGCATGGGGGTTCAGTATAAATAAGCTGTAAGGCTGGCATAACATGCTGGCTGTTCTGCTTTCTGGTTGCCAGCAGTTTATTCTAGCACTGCTGGTATTAAAACCAGGTAAAATGGGAATAATGTGTCAATAGTATATAAAGGAAATGATGTTCCATTCATACAGAACATAAACATTTAGACTATTAAGCAACACCTAACCTGAACATAGTTAGGACTACCTTCTCTTGCTAACTCAGGTTATGTTACAGAAAAAATTCCTTTTTAAAAAAGGCTATGGAGTCAGGTATCAAATGTAGCAAAAAAAATAATTTGTTCCCTGTAATAACATGATGCACTGCTTTGCAGAACATTAAGCCTGAAAAGGATGGTTGGTTTTTTTTCCTTTCTTGAACAGTTGCAGAATTTTCACTCTGCTGTTCACAAAAGGGAAGAGGTCAGAGAAGTGTATCATCCTTGGTGCCAGGGAGGGACAAGAGCAGTATCTTGCTGGCATGCCCATAGAGCACTCATCCAGCAGCACTCTTCCAATTTATAAAAGCCTGTTTGCATTTGGAACTTGCTTTTAAAAAGTGCTTGCCAATAAACACACAGAAAAAAAATGAGAGACATCCTCAGGCCTCATTACTCTCCCAGGCCTGAATGCACTAAAAGCATTTCTATGGAGATGTGTGGAGCATAATTCGTATTCATATTTGCCATGTGTTATCTAAGAGAAGGATTCTGGTTTGTGTCTCTCTCTTGTTCTCTGTGAATTGCTAGGGTTTGTTTGGTATGTTAATTTGAACATATAGAGGGGTCTGGTATAGTCTGGAGAGGGGTTTTGTGTAGAGATGAGCTTCATGTTTCCTCCAAGTGCTTGGGTTAGAAGACATGGATTTCTGTGTTGTGGAGGACTAATAATTAATAATTAACCTCAATTAACTGAGATGTTGGCTTCAGTGGTTCTTGGACTTGAGCTAGAAATACCATCTAAATTATAGCTGATTTGTACTGAACTGTATCAGTGAAGCAGTCTGGTCTGTTTGAGAGAAAACTGTCCTAGATTTAAAAGATGTGGCCAACTCTGCTACTGACATGTCAGATGACACTGGCCAAGCCATTCCACAGCTCTGCAGTTTGGTCTTCTGGTTGTAAAATTGAACTAAAAAGAACTTAAGCTTCAGTGAAAAAGTATTATTTATACATGCGTGAAAAGGAATGAGAATACTCTGAAATACTGATTTCATTTTTATTAGATAGCTGTATCTGTGTATCCAGTAGAACCAAACTAGAATAATTTGCAAATACTTTGCAAGTACATCAAAGTACTTTGTTTTAATAATATGTTCCTCTCTCAATGTATTTTGAAGCAACTGAGCACATTTAAGATTCTTTTCTGGCTGAAGCTCAGGGGTTTTTTTCTGTGCAGGTCTTCCTTTAGTGACTGCTGTAAGTGGTCTTACAGAGGGGGTAATGATTGGCTTGTCTGGGTCATTCACTCTGTCTTTGAAACTTTGGAAATGTGTTTTGTAGTGTTGAATAGAAAATGGCTCAGTTTCCAGCAGACTGCAACACACTTCATGGCAGCACTCATGGCACCTTCATCAACTCAAATCAGCTTACTTTGGGTGGCTCTTTTTTTACAACTTCCCCTTCATGAAGTAACAATACAGTCTTGAGGAAGGTACCACAGAAATTCAGACACTGACAGAAAAATATGATATATCTGCACCATATGATGCAAAGCTAATAGGTGGTCGTTCACATCTATTAGGATTTAATTCAGGAGATACAGAATAATTTCATGTTAGAGTGATCCATTAATGGAATAATTTCTTTTGGATTTTCCATATTTTTCAGACCTGTGATATGGTAAGATAAAATTATTCTGTTTGTCCTGAATTGAAATCACAATGGAGTTGGATTTGATATATTTTTATTCAGATTTGCACTGAAGAATGTATAAAGGTTGGGTAGTTTTCATTTTAATTATAGGAAAATTCCCTGAAAAATAATATTATAATAATTTATAATAATGTTAATTTCTTCATGGTAAAAGGTCAGAAAAAATGGGTGTTGTTCTGATTTCTCCCTACATATTTTCCCCAATGTTGAGGTCGGAGTACCTTTTTTTACAGCCATGATTTTGGAAACACTGACAGAATAATAAAAAAAAATAATGCAAAAGACATAAATAATCTAATGTTTAAATTCCAGAAACAAAATCTTGCTCAATATTCTCTTTTCTGTTTGTATTAATAAGGAAATTCTCAGCTCTCTACAGTGTGTGCAGGAGCTGCTTCAGCGAGTAATGCAAACGAATGTTAGAATGGAAAGTGAATTAAATGCACTGAAAGAAGACTATCAGGTCAGATTTTTCTCCATTAGACAAGCTGTTACTATCTGTTATGTATTTTTTAAGTCCAGGGCTGTTAAAGACATCTGTGTGCCTTTCAGAACTTTTGACCTCCCTTCCATTGCTCCCTCAGCTCCTTAACTGTCAGCACGAACCTTGAAGCGCAGGCTGTGCTTTCCCTCTTCTCTCCCTAAAGTAAATCATGGTTGCCACTCTTAGCAGCCATTTCTAGAGGGCAAAACCAGAACAGGGTTGCTTTCAAATACTGGAATCAAATTATTTTATGACTTTTGTTTCTTGTAATTTTCACATAGGTACGTGTTTCTGGGTGACATTTCAAATTTCAGATCTTCGTAGCTGGAGCTTGTCCTCAGTTTTATGGAAGCAGAGGGCCTAAGACAGAGTATTATCTTTAGCCCATTGTTGCTGGGTTTTCTGGCATCATGTTTATGCTAGAGGTGGGAAGTTGCAGCACTCCTCAGTTCCTCTTTGTCTTGGTTTAGGGCGAATTTAGGGAGGAAACTTTTGAAGTGGTCCCTTTAGAGGCAAATTTTAGCAGCCTCTCCTCCCACTAGTTCGGGAGACATGAATTTCCTTCGAGAAGAGTGGAATAAAAATTTGTTTATTTAACAAGCAAAGTACTCACAACCATGACAAAAATCAATAATATTAAGCAATGAAACTTCTCGTTGTTCCGAAGGGATGGCAAATTCAGAAAGTCTTTCTGTAGTTGAGTCTTTTTTGTGGGTGTGTCCTCGGCTTCCCCTCAGCCTCTCCGGGGCTCGGGTCCGCTGTCCCGGCCGCAGCGCAGCTTGAGGGGCCGGACGATTGTCTTGGTGTTCTCGGACCGAACAATGGCTGAACAGTTCCAAAAATCTTCTGGCCTCAGCTAGCTAGAAAAAAACCCAAACCTAATTAAAAGCAAAGGAGAGCTCTCTCCCGCTGTCCGTGCTGCAGACAACACAGTCCGTGAGAAGGATGCGGGGGAGCGAGTGCAGTTTCTGCAAACAAACTGCGCGGTTCTTCTGCCCCGCTTCGCTCTCGGAACCAGTCTTAAAGGTGCAGAACTTAATGTCCAGCATAAACACAACAGACCATTGGGGATATAAGCATTATAATGTCACTCTAGGACACTCTTTCAGCTTGTAAAAGCAGCTCAGAACAGTTCAGGTTCCACATTTCAATAGCTGTCAGTGCACTGAAGGTTGAGGTCATATCCATTCCCATCAGAGGTGCTGTGTGCTGAATTCAGGTACAACCACTGACTGGATTATTAAAAATTATTATCTACTGTTTGTCCAGACATAACCACAACTATTCCACTCTTTGAAGCCAAGGTTTTGAACTAGGTGTTCAGATAATTTCAGATTGAACTTCCAGTGTGGATGTATACTTTTGTTTCTAAATAAATGCTTCTATGCTAATTTAAAATTATTCATTTCCCGAAGACTTTACTCTTAACAGGTGTAAGTAGTTTTTGCCTTCTGCCACAATGTAAACATAGGACTTCTGTATTTTGATGAAACAAGTAAGGATGAAGGTGAGCTATGTTCTCCATCAGTGAGATGTGGCTAAAATATCCCTAGGAATTAAAGCATCTGCAACATTTTTACAAAGATTAAGTGAACAACCCTTTGGCTGTAGAATTGCCTGAAGTAGCATGATTTTCTGTAGCTTCTGTTATTTGTATATTGAGTCCAGTGAAACAGCTGGATTACTTGCTATTCATGCAGCCCTGTTTTTTTTAAAGTAAGAAGGTAATGTGCTTTTTTTATTATTTATTTTTAAGATAATTAGACTTGCTTTGTAGATTAAAATAGAGGCTGAAGATAATTCATATACAACCTTACTGATAATGACTTTAATAATACAGGAACCCTTTAGTCCTTTGTGTCAGGACTATTGAATAGCAAGTGTATTTTAAAGGGCTTTTTTCTGATAGCATTTCTGAGCTATTGTTTCCCATCTCAGATAAAGTTTATAGTATGCCTTAAAGTTCCAGCTAGAACAGTAAATGGTATCTGTGAATCTTCTCTTTGAAGACTGCACATAAATGTCTACAAGTATGGCTTGTTTTCTTCTTGTTACAATTTGAATGGAGGACAAGTCTCTGTTTTGCAGCCTGTGCAGGCCAAAAATTGATTTCTGGTTGCAATTATGCTAATTCTGATGAGAGCCTGCTCTGATTTGGGTCTGTTTATATTAGATATGGGGAAGGTATTATTGTTTTCTATTGTTCTAACTACAGCACAAATCACTGCTGGTCATCAAAGCTTCAGTGCAGTCCTCAAAGGTAACTTCAGGCATAAATACTTTAGATGAACTGGGTGTTACAAGGCATGGATGACCAATAAGAGGCTCTTGGTTCAACTTTCACTCCTTAAACTGATGTAAATACACCTTCTTTTTCAGTTTGATACAGTTTCCATGATATTCCAAGGAATGAGACAATGTTAGCTTCTTATTTTGCATTTTTGCATTTTTTTAAAACATCAAATGGAACTTATAAAATAAGGAGCTGAATATGTAACTTAAAAAAAAATCTTTAACAGATGACAGAATCCTTGAGAATGCAAGGAATTCAGGTATTCCCCTGTACAACTGGCTTTAACATGTGATCAGTTCCATACATCTGCCACTTCTGATATTTTGCCCTAAGAGCTATGCTGTGAATAGCTATAATAATCCATCACCAAGGAGGTTGCATTTCAGGTGCAAGGAAGAGCATCCTTGGAGTTAAGAGCAGGTTCATCAAAGAGAGGAGGTCTTGCACTCCTGGTTTATACAACTGGATGAAAGATGCTACATCAGAGTGGGATTATTCAGACAGTGTATTGCTGAATTATCCCATTTTTAGAAATACATAATCTGTAAAAGAAGATCCATTACATTCTTATGCACAACTTTACCCACGTGTACAAAAGTGCAAGGTGGTTTGAATTTTCTTAGTGTTAATACTTGTAAAATATCATTTTATTAACAGTGTAGCTAAATTAACATAGGCATTTTAAAATTGGTGCTAAGTGGATCAAAAAGTGGACTCATTTTTGGTTGAAAGATTTAGCAAAAAGGAATTAGTTTGGAGTATTGCCTCCATAACATTTTGCAAATGGACTTTCAAAGAAGATCAACAGAATCATAAATATGTAGCTGGTCATACAGCTTCATGCATTAAAGTTATGCTTACATAATCAAATATATTTGTGTCATCTCTATAGCAAGGAATGGACTGCAGTGACTCTTTTCTTCCATATTGTTTGCTATAAAAATATGATAGGATAAAAATTCCAAGAGTACCTGATACGTGGGTGAAGTTGCTGTTGATTTACACAAGACTCCTTTTAATTTAGCACAGGAAAGCTGAAAGGGTTAACTCAAAAACGTTGCAAGTACAGTTATGGTAGTATAAAACTTAATATTACTGTTCTGTTAATATTCCATGCACTCCTATTTCAGTGAACTAATAAAAATAAATTAAAGCATAATCACATATATACTTCGTGTTGCAGTAGATATGTTTTGGAATGTAAAGATTGTATAGTTTATAAGAGAGGTTAATAAACAATTTAGGACAGAAAAACTGATTATAATTTTTTTTTCCTGTCAGTATACAGTAGTTTTTTCTTTAAGTACAGTGGCTCTGGATTATGCTACATTTCATATCTCTCATCTCTGGACTTTATATTACTTTTTCAGCACATTAAAACTTATGCAGTGAAACTGAATAATGGCAAGTGTTTTTATGCCCTTTTATAGCCATTTCTTTTTTCATAACCTCCCCCTGTTTCCTGTTAGCTAAACTATAAGCACCTTTCTGTTAATTTATGAAAATTATTGTTGAGATAGCACATTATCACTGATCTGTATGGCACTTGCAGCATGTTAGAAGCAAAGGTCCAAGCAACATAAAACACATCAAAATTCATTAATGTGGTATTGATTATTTTTTGGATAATTAATTTTATTGCAGGCCCTTGAAAGAGATAATGAGCTGCAAAGGGAGAAGGCAAAGGAAAATGAAGAAAAGTTCCTTAATCTTCAGAATGAGCACGAGAAGGCACTAAGAACTTGGAAAAATGATGTAGGTTTATTAAATTAAATGCTATAGTATGAAAAGTTTTTTGGAATAGTTATCAAGCATTTCAGGTAATTCCTAAAAGCCAAGAAAATATCACAGAAATAATGCAATAAAAACAACTCATTTCTTCTCCAGTAATACAGACACTTCTAGAAATTATTATTTTTTAAAGGTAGATTTAGGTTGACATCTGTGCTCTAAAAGGTCAGTGCTCTTCCTGCAGTTCTGATTTGAAAGGAATTCTTCAGTGTGGACTGAGAGTGAAAGGGGATAAGAAAAGGTGTGTGTATGGTATGTCCCCCTAGTGAATTCACCTCTGTGGACACCTAAACAATAGTTTGTCTTCTATATTTGACATTCTTTCTATTACCTCATTACTTTTAAAGAATACTTCAGTAATTATTTAATCCAAAACAATTAGCAAAACATTGTAGCTGTAAGAATTGTCTGCAGTAATAAATGCATGTTTAGATGTAGGAAAGATTGATACCACTTCAATAAGACAAGATCTGCTTAATGTGTGGAAACCAGACTCTAAGCAGCATTTGTTTAATAGTCTGTCTTTTTTATTTCTGTGTGCTTGGCATCTACTGCCAGAAAGGTTTTGATTTTGGTAGATAGATTTCCAGGGAAGCTGTGGGGAAGTAATGTGAAGTTGTCCTTGTAATCCTGTTGTCTAAAGCTCACTCCTTTGAGTGCAGCCCCTGTGGGGATGGCTGAAACCATGAGACCACAAAATAGCTGAACTGTTCTGATGCTCAGTTTGCTGAGAAGATTTGATTTCCCTGATGCCTTGCAGAATTTTATACCATAATTTCCTCTATAGACGTGGGAATTTGCCCTGCTTATTTCTCAGGAATGTTTGCATTTCTTCTTTAGAAAATAAATTGTTATTCCTTTTCATATTTCTGCTATGGCTAACTAGAAATTTTGTCTCCTAAAGTAAATCATCAAGGATAAAGTTAACACTGGTCTGGAAACCTTTGTAAATTAAGTGTAGGTATTTCTGTAAAATTGCCCTTCGGTTCTTTTTGCAAGTAGTAGTTTGGACCATTCAGTTGGTTCTAAATACAAAAATTTAGTTGTTACATATGTCCTGAGGAACCTTTGGATACTTATGGGGTTTTACAGAAGTGCTAAGCAAATTATTTGCTGTTATGGTTTCTTGACAATGTAGGTAGAGAATGAGTATTGAATATTACATTTATCTTTGAGCCAAAAAGGAAGAAAGCCACAAATAAAAGTCTCACTTTTTTTGAGCATTGTTACTAGAAGTAAATGGTGAAAAAAAAATCCCAAACCAGTTGGTAAAAGCTATAATCTGTAATGGAAATATGGTTAAAATTTTGGTTTGAATGAAAGAGCTCAATTACTTTGTAGAAAGAAATTTCTTAGCATACTTTCTTTTAAGGATGCATTTGCTAAGCTGTTGATAGCTTCGAAAAATGCTGGTTTACCTGTTTGAACATGCAGTAAAGTGTTTGTGTGCTCTGTGTACTTGCAATTATTACAGGAGGAAAACATGAGAAGAGAAATACACACTATTAAAAATGAGCTGAATTCCCTTAAAGGACTTCAGAGACATCTTGAAGATTATCATCCTCCTCACGGAAATCAGCCTTCTGAGCAAGTGGAAAATCTGCAGGTAAGTGTCTTTACTAGCTGCAGTGTGTCTTGTAAAAAGGCCAGAGAACTAAAGCTATGACAGTTGATCTTGTCTGTCATGTCCAGTGATCCTCCTTTGACATGCCTCAACCTAAAAATTCATGTGACAATAACCCTAAATATCATTGAAACTTACTGTTCCCACAGAATGTTCTCCTTTCATCAAGAGGGGTGCTTACATCATAGAAACCTGAGATAGTACTTCATTAATAAATTTTACTTAACAGACAGTTAACTTAAACAACCTA
Organism: Trochalopteron elliotii; assembly: GCA_024734555.1. Lineage (NCBI taxonomy): Eukaryota > Metazoa > Chordata > Aves > Passeriformes > Leiothrichidae > Trochalopteron > Trochalopteron elliotii. Next base: position 1,396,014 of record JANPWX010000057.1, read on the forward strand.
TCTTTACTAAATCCTATTTCACAGACATATTTTCCATGGATATTTCTCAAATACTGGGGCAGATCCAACTGACTTCATGTGTATGTCAGTTCCCTGGAGGTGTGGAAGTAGGTCCACTTCTACTGAGAGGAACTTACTTCAGCTTCTCTAAAATCTGTACCATGGGACAGATCAGAAGGTTGTTCTTATCGATACACAGGTTATCTAAGTTCTTCAGTTTTATGTCACATAGCATCTTTTAAAAGTCATCAAAGGCACAGCAAGCTCATCAGGTGGTGAATGCAGGAGGTAAAAAAGATTTTTATGCAGTTTAGTCTGAACTAGAATTGAGCTTGGATTGTTGGGTGAACCAAATCCATGTTCAGCTCTAGGTGCAGGGAACATATGGGAAGTCAGTAAGTGGTTAAACACACTAAGATGGGTCTTCTGGAACAAAAGGAAGAACATGCAGCCCTGCAGCTCTGTGCTATCCCATAATCAAACTGGACTGCAAATTTGTATTCCAGTCTTCTGTAAGACTGAAAAAATTGGGCAGAGTCGGGAGCCATAAGAAACCTTCTTTGTGCATTGAGTGTGTTCTGTTGTTCTGTTCAGTATTGGTTATACCCATTTTCCATTAACTTTTACAAACAGGCAATGATCTACCCTTCAAACAACAGAAAACTCATTTTTCATGTATACAATCTTGTTTTTAGTGTTAAGAAAATAGGAAGACACTAGGACTGTAAAGACAGATAACTATTTTAGAACTAGTCCATGAATTGTCAGTAAAATGACAAACAGTAAAACTATTTTAGGATTTGGAAGAACTTCAAATCAATTTCTTCACAATGCACATACATATGTATGTTTATAGCTCACACACATATACATGGCTGTGGTATGGGCTTAATAATGCAAGGGAAATTAGACTTGAAATGATTACTCATTGTGCCAAAGCTGAATTCTACAAGGAGTAATGCAAATTGTGGATCTTTTAAAAATCACTGTTTCCTTGAATGGAAGTGGAATATCGATTTTGTTTGGGATGCAGAAGCAAAGTGATCAGGCATTCATGATAAAGAGTACTGGTGCTTACTGAGATAACCCCATGGGTTTGAAAGCAGAAAAACTTAAAGCATAGGCTCATAAATGCAAAAGAAGTCAGATGTCTTCCAAATATACATCTTACACAGTCTTATGGCATATTGCCACACCACTTTGTGTTGTACATTCATTAGATTGCCAAAGCTAGGCAGGCTGGACTGAGTGGAACACTGCCAAGAAACTGAAGCTGCAGCAGATCATATTGGTTATTCTGATTTGTGGAATTTCACCTTGTATCACTAATGAGTCAGCATCTAGTGACACATAAAAGGGGAAAGTGTTGGCTTGGATTTAGATCTGCACTGTGGTTCCAAGTGTTTTAAGGAAATATGCTTATACTTATTTATACACCTAGTGCAATCTGAAATCCCTGTGGTTGTTTGTGGGGCATGAAATTCAGAATGTACTTAAACTTCTTCACACTGATCACCTTTGGAATAGTTATTAAACAAAAGACATTTTTAAAAGAAAGGTACAATGTCAGACCTCATTACAGATTTGGATTGCAATTTAGTTTAATGTAATTTGTAATTCAGATATGTACCATTATAGAATAGGGTTACACCCAGCAATGGCTTGCTGTAATTCTTTTGTGGGTATATGTACAGGGAGATCTGGTTTTCAGAAGGGTTTGAATTTCATACTGTGAAATAGTACGTTGAGGGAAAGGATATTTAGGGATATATATGTTTCTTAGTTAGATTTTACTAAGTCACAGTTTAAAAGTTTTGTCATTTAGGTATTTTAATTTATCCATCTTGGACCTATTTTTTAAGGGCTGAACAACCATTTGAATTTATTGAAAAGTACGTTTCTCTAACCCATCTGAAAACCTGGAAAGAAATCATGAAACCTTTCTGCCTTTCTACAAACACTTTGTCCTGTTTGTTTCAGATGCAGTCACCACCTCAGCCCATACCAACAAATGTGGTAAGTTCCACTGCAGTGGCTGTCTTACTACTGTACAAAACAGTACATAGAGTGGTGCTTGGTGGTTCTGTCTGAAGAAAGAGCTCCCAGAAACAAAAGATTCTAAGATAATTACAGCTTTCATGAAAGAAAAAGGAAATTTCTAGTATTTGTGTTCAAAAAGCTTGAAAATGTGATGCCAGTGCTATATAGAGCAAAGAAGCAAAATTAATTAAAAACCTAGAAAAGAAAAAGATACAATATATACAATTTCCAAATCAGAGTGACAGGGAAAATAAGGATAAAACACGAGGAAAAGAGAAAGAAATTTCCACTGAAACTTTAAATTGAGGGTGGAGTATTTGGCAGAGGAAAATGATGTTAGGACCCTCCTCTATTGACCATGGCTCCTCCCTCCTGGAACTGGCAAAGCTGGAGCATCAGGATGTTTCTGTGACCTGTAGGAAACCGTTCCTGGCAGATTTGTGTTCTACATCCCCTACTCTGCCAGCACTGCAACAGCCCCATTTTTTAGCAGTACTGTCTCTGTGCCTCCCTCCACTCTGCAATATTCTCTGTCCTCCCCACACACCCAATGCCCAAGCACAGCTCCTGTAACTCCCTCCCACATCCCAGCCTTCCTTCTGCAACACCTCCAGTCACTCAAGTATCTTCAGCTTTTTCCCACATCTTTTATGGACTCAGCTCCCTCCCACATCAGCCTACTTGTATATCCTATCTTTAGGGCAAGAGCCAGCACGTGCTCCTGTCTTCAGCTGCCAAACAGTTGATGATGATAAAGGATGCATCCCCTTTTCCTTTATTTTGGTGGGATTTTATTATCTTCACTATTCAGGCTCTAGTTTCCACAGAACTTTATTGACTGCAGCTTTCAAACACTGAACACAAATACAGATGCAGTAGTAGACCAGTGATTTAGACTTTAGGTAGACAAATCTTTCAGGCTTCCATTCTTGTTGAATTTGGCTCAAATTCATGTTAAAAAGCTATTTGGGAAGGAATGAGGAACTGAATGTCAGGGATTGCAAATTCAGAAGCCTTATTTGCCTGTGAAATGAAGTTAAAAATCCTGGGCAGTTTGCTAGAAAAAAAAAATGTTTATATATGCTTGTGTTGTTTATGTGTGTATGTGTTTGGGTGTAAACAGCAATCATGCAGGATTTTTCCACATGGAATTACTGAGCAGGTCACTGAGTGGGCCAGCAGAGAGAGGGAGTGATCCAGTCACCACATGTACAACACAGATTCCTTCTCCTGAGGAATTCTGTCAGATGGGTAACTTTGTGGACTGTAACATAGCAGGACTTGATTTCTTTCCTACTCTTCTAGGGTATTAGTTTGTTTTTTTCTTTTCCTCTGTTTCCATTTATTTTTTATACTTCAGGTCTTTGTTTTCCATCAGAATTGTAAAATTAATTTTAAATCTCAGTCCTGAACTTTTTACCTAATCAGTGACTATAGTAAATGACTAAAATACCTTCTTCTTATGCTAGAATGGTCAAGAACACTCAAAAGACAGTGAAATACAGGCTATTCAGAAAGAAAATGAGTTTATCCAGTCTGTAATAAGAAAATATGGTAATTGTGGAAATGAAGAGGAAACTGAAGTGAAAAGCACAAGGGACCAGTCTTCAAGCATTGAGGAATTAAAGACAGAACAAAGTAATCTTCCATGGATAATAGAGATAAGTAGTATTGTTGAGAAAGGGTAAATGTTTTCAGATATAGTGTAGGACAAGAGAGGGTTTAAATCCTGAATTAAATGGTCATGTCTAAAATCTACAGAATGTTAATATATTCTCTGCTCTCTCAGTTTATAAATATTTTGCAAGTTACCATAGTGCAATAATTACCTTCAGTAACTCTTTGATAAGATTGAGTGTGCAATATAAGACATCAGTATTGATACCAATCCTGAGTCCATCTCTCTGGAAATTCTAAACTGTAGAAATAAAGCTTTATATAACCTCTGGGTTATCAGTCACTAACTAGAGAATACACTCACTCTACAGATTCACAAGTTCTTGAAAACAATTCTAAGGATGAAATTAATGTTGCTAGCCCTTGTGAAGTAAAGCAAAGGGAGGCTTCTCCCAGGAACACCTTCTGCACAGATACTGATTTAATTACCCAAGGACACACATCAGGAATGCTTGTCACTGGATGCAGAGAGGCAGAAGATGCAGGAACAACACACAGAAGGTTACCAGATGAAAACAATGCAAATTTAGATCAAAAGCCACAAGACAGCACTGAGCCTTTGGCAGCACAGCACACACAAATAAGGAAGGACTTTTTAGGCAGTGCTGAGAATGTAGGTGCTGACAGGAAAAATGGAAGTCAGGAGACTGACACTAGCAAGGAAGAACTGTGCAATACTGCAGAGGACTCAACTTGTGCCAAGGCAGATGAAAACTCAGACACCAGACAGCACAACAAAAGTGTCCTTACACCTGAAGCACCCAAACCTGACTCTGAATCTGTTCTTTGCACTGAGAAGATTGCTCTGCATGAGAGAAGTACAGACAACCACCAAGCTAAGGAGCTAAGTTTTGGCATCCTACCTTATACTAAAGAGAATTCTCAAGCAGAATACCACAAATGTAGCTGGCCAAATACTGACAATTCTGTGGGCAGTGGATTACATAAAACAGAAAATAACTTAAATCTGAGTGGTTTACATAAACTTCCTCTGGAACAGACACATGTAGATGCTGAAGGCAAAAATTATGACAATTCCAGAAACATGAACAGCACTGGTCTTCTGGCAACTGATGCTCAACATCCACCAACTGTTTGTTGTGGTAATGCAAGTGGTGATGATGCTGCTGCAAAAGAATGCAGAGATAAGTCTCTCTCAGGTACTTTTCATTTATGCCCCCCAAAAACTGAGAGAGGAATAAATGTAGATGACATGCACAGCAAGCAACCTGAACAAGGCAGTGCTAAACAAACAGGGAATGCTACAAATACTTGGACTTCAAATGCTGAGGCCAAATCTCCTGTAAAGGCTGATGGTCCTGAAATTGCTCATAAAACCCCCCCAACAGATGGGGCAAGTACAGATAAAGTGATTCCATGTAAAAATGTTAACAGTGATACTCAGATACACTCCATCAAAACCAGACATTCCCTGGAGATTAATGCCTCAACAAATAACACATTGTTAAAAGAGAAGAAAGACTCGTGGAGTAGTACAGTTCCAGGAATGAAGTTTGCTGAGAGTCACCTGAAAGAATCATGCTCTTTACCCATGAGAACATCTGGAAATCTAGTAAACACAAGTGTAAGGTCATGCTTTGATCTTTCAACCTCAGATAAAAAAGCTGAGAAAACTCCACTATACTTCAATTTTTTACCTCTCAGTTCTTGTTCGAGAGTAAATCACATGAGAGGTCAAGCTACACGGACTTCAGCTTCCAAGGAGCCTTCCCTTTTGAAAGACAAACCACCATGCTTAGTGGAGAACACAAACATTATTTCAAACACACAGAGTCAAAATGTCAGTGAAAATGTGGACAGTGGAGAAACAGGACAAGGTAAGAAAATATAAGCATTGATGTTCCGAACCATGTAGTGCTTAGAAAAATTATCATAATTCTGATAATAATTGGAATTATACCTAAGCTTAGTGTAGAAAACGTAAACCTGACATTTTAGTTATATCACAAAAAGGTGAGATTGCTGTTTATATTATAAATGCAACTAAACAGCTTTTGTTAGCTTATCAATCAATTTGTTGATTCGTTGATATTTTTTTCTCATATTTCCCTTTGTGAAATAACAGCAGTGCAATGACAAACTGAATTTTGGGTAAACATTTCTAACCCTAATGTAGAGCATATTCTGTCAGGGTGCTGCATGGATCTGAAAAGCACTGAGCAGCTTTTGCAAATTACTCAGTGTTCTCATTTTGCATCAAAATTAGGGTAGATTTTAGATCAGTAAATGCTTCTTTGAAAGGGGCTTACAGAAATTTACTTTTTATTTTATTGTACTTCTCTAATTTAGATGGACACTTACAACTATCTGAATGTGCTGAGTGTGTGAAAGGACTTTATATTCTGTCAGGCTCTGGAAAACATGGAGCTTTAAGTGCTCAAGGAGCTTTTTAAATCTCCTACTATTGACACTTGGTTGTTATTTGTTGAGCAATATTTTGCACATACAAAATAGTAAATATGAACTTTATTCCATGGGTTTCTAAATCATTACTGAAATGAGGAAAAATTGTGTTTTGCAATAAAATGAGCTGGTAGATTACCCCAAAACTGGAACCCTGTGTGCTTAGGTGTTTTCCAAAGAGCAGGATCCACAGGACAGGGTGTTTTTGTCTATTTGAGTTTTTCTTGGTGCATTGTTTTCACTTTTGGCCCTTGAACATACCAAGAGCACAGTGGACTCCCATTTTTAGTTTTGCAGCCAGTGGCAGACAGAAACCTAGGAGTGTGGTTTCTTTACATTGTTCTGTTGTTATGAATTTAGCTCTATAGGTAATTTCCTGTCCTTGCTCTCCTGCCCATGCAGAGTTTTTGCAGTTCAATTTCAGACATGTCTTTGTCCCTAAAACAGCAGTAGTGGCAGCAAGGTAGCAGAACCCTGATCTCAGATGGCACATTATTTCTTTCAATAATGTGAATTTTGGTATCTGTTTCAATGAAAGAAATGCCTAGATACACGATGTTCTGCATGTATCTTTTCTGTAAGAACAGAAAGTGCTATCTGAATTTCTTCCCTGTGAGCTCCTCCTCCTCTTGTCAGAAACCTTTCTGTGTGCAAAGTGCTGGAACTCCAAGTGACTCTGAGAGATTCATCCAAAGGAATTGGTAGAGAACTAACTCCAGTCCCTCAAATGAGTTGTCTAGTGACCAGACCTCTTGAATTCCAGCAAACCTTCATGGTGAGGGTCTTGGTCTGTGTCCCAGATGTGCCTGATGCTGCCAAATTGAGATAGGTCCCTCCTTGAGCCTGCTGTCCTCTTGGAATGCTGCACCTCCATGGGATTGTGGAGAAGCTCCCTGTGAGGGCTCCTACAAGTCACTGTGGTGCACAGCACTGCAGTTCCCAGTGTTTATTGTGCCTGGGGCTTGTGTTCTTTGGTTTGCAGATCTTTTCCCAAATGGCAGACCTGCAGTGGAATCCATGTGGACATTGGACCTACATTTTAAATATTTTTTTTGACTGACTGGAGGACAAACCATTTAGCCATATGGGAGACCTAGAGGTGAAGAGAATTGGTGAAAGAGTTTAGTAAACCTGTCTGAAGGAATTCCTCCTACTGTCTCACCACAGTGCAATTTACTATTTATACACTGGTTCCCAGAGAGCAGGCACTCCACACCAGTAAATGAAGGAAGGAACTGGGAATGGGAAAATCTTCCTGACAGATGATTATAAAAGAAAACAAACACATAACCATTTTCCTCTTCCTCCCAAGAAAAAATGTCAGCATTCTGAAATAACTGTTACATAACCATGAGGTAACATGTATTTTCATAGCAAAACAAGGTTTTAATGTTGATGCAGTGATCCACAGACATCTGTGTAGTGACAAAACAGCTCCTGTTTGCATTGTGAGGAATTGTGAAATCATCCTTGTATTTTCACCTTGCAAGGAATTTGATACTGGTTTCAACAGAATCTACTGGTGCTGCATAAAGCCTCTGAAGGACAGAGGCTTGTACTTGGCTGTGATTAATCTACTCACCTGCCTTTCCTGCCTTTAGTAGATGGCTATTGCCTGCCCACCTGAAACATCAGATATAGCTGTTAACACAAACATTTCTTATTTAAAATGTTTTTTGATTGTCTGAAAAGCTTTGTATTCATGTCTTTTATTACAAGTCACCCTGGATTATCATGTTCTAATGGCATTAACTATGCATTTTATTATCGTTATCAGAAGGTGAGTTTAAAGTTATAGTGCTTAAAAAAATATATTCAGTTAGAATATTTAGAATACATACACTTTCTATAAATCACTTTTCTGTCATTAACTTAATATGTGAAAATGAGAGAAAACATTTTTAATCAGAGTAGAAACATACCTCATCTTTAGAGAAAAAAATAGATGAAGCATGTAAAAGAAAAAAATGAAGGGCAAAAGCCTGCAACAAAGATGCAGTGATTTAATTTGATTTTTTTAAGATCAGAGGTAAACCAGTTTAGTTATTCACAATTAGTGCCTGGAGACTAAACTGCAGTTGTTACCATTTCCTTTTTGTCAATCAGGTTCTAGCAGTTTGAACAGAGCTGCCAACACTTTGAATACCTCTAGTATCCACCAAGAGCCCCAGGGAGAGCCTAGTGAAGAATGGAATGCTACAGCAAAGGCTTTTTATGATTCTTCTTTTCCCACAGAACATGTAAGTCAATTAAAAATATTGCAGACCAGACCTCAGTGAGCTAATTCCACAGATATTTGTACAACTGTACCCATCTGGATACTTTAAGGCTGAGTCAATCTCTGAAATAATATCAAAAGGGCAACAAGACACCATTTTTCACAATTAAGGTTGATAGAAAGCAGCAGGAAAAAGTCACAGCATATGAATCAAACAGATGCTAACCAGTCTGTTTGGGAGGGGAGGAAGAGGCTAGTCCATTGTGTACCCTAATAAAAATCATCACCTACAGTAAAAGTAGAAGTTAAAGAAAAAAAAACCACAGGAAAATAGTACTATGTAAAAGTGTAAAAACACTGTTTCCTCTATCACTTGATAGGACCATGTCATTTAGAAGAATCCAGAAGAAAGAATAAAAATTCAGTACATCTATGAATTAGAGCCTATCCATTTATCACACATTGTAATTATGTGATGCCCTATTTAGAGTAATCTTATTATTTTGTAGGGTAACATTATGCAAACATGTAAAAACCTGATTTTCCCAATGACTCATCACTGCATTTTCAGATCTATGAGACTCTGGGGCTTGAACAGCTCTAACTGCTCTATTAGAATTTGACTCAATAGTGAATGTATCATTCAAAAGTGATACAGTAATTCACAGCTGCAGTTGACCTTTCCTTTTTAGAGGAGGTTCTAGAGGCATTTCTCAGGTGGTTAGGGCTGTCTCTGGATGAGCTGTACAGTGGTTTCAAGTGACAAAGTTGGCTGACTTGAGCAGATGATCAGGTCTTGATGCCATCAGCATCCACATTCCCTGAAATTCCCAAGACTGATGTTTTAAATTACTCGACTTTCCTAGCCTGACTGCACTTGTGAATGACACTGAGGTGGATTTGCCATCACAGGGCTGGTATTTACTGTGTGTCTCTTGCTTTTTCTCAGAGGTGGAGCCAGGAGCTGAGTGACCTCCACTGTGTAAGCTACAGCTGAAGCAGAGCTGTATTTCATTATCTGGTTGTGGCTATGTCTGCTCTGTCACCTCCAAACTAAAGCTCCTGCTGTGCTAGCTAAGTAAAAGCAGAGATGGGCAAGAACAGTGCCTTGCTGGTTTCGCCTTAGATTTTCCAAATCCTTAATCTACAAAATCTCAGCCTGCAATAATGCAGAGCACTCTCTCCTTTCTGTGGTGGTGTCATTCTAATACCTTCTGTTCTCAGCTCTGTCATTTGAATTACCAATATAAACAAGCTGTTGGGAGATAAAAACTGGGCTCCAGTTTTTTGCTGCTTCGTTTGCTTTGACTAACATGCATGATTTGCAACTAGAGCAGACTGAAGCCTTCTACAATTTGGGTAATGTCATTCAACTACAGTACAGTACTTTAAAAAGGGATAAAAATTATAAACAAATGCTACAGGTGCACTTATAATTCTAGTCAAAATATTAAGAACTGTTCTAAACATTAGTCTGTCCATGCTTCAGTACCACAGTAAGGATGAATAAGCACGCCCAGCTCAGTTTAAACATGAAACAGGACAGGTTCAGCCCCACAGATTGCTATTCCATTGAGATCCTGACTAGTGGCTTGCAGTGAATCTGTTTGTTGCTGAGGCCTTGGGGAAAAGCATGAGAGAATTAACAGGTTGAAACTTTTACTGCTCAAATGGAGAAGATACTTCCTCACTGAAAGGGAGATGCCAGTCATTACTGATCTGAACTATCAGCACCTTCAGCTGCATGGCAGCAACATTGTTACAAATGCAATAATGAACAGTTTGCATGAATTTTATTGTTCATATTTCAGACTTTAAGAAATGCTTGTACATTAGTGAAGGTAAGCTTCAGCACAGAATTGATTGCCAAAATAAAAGTAGGCCTGATAAAGACATAATGCCTTAAGAGTTGGATGGGGCACAGTTGCTTAATATTAAAAAAATGATTGAGCAGAAGGGGAAGGTCTCATCTTGTGATTTTTGCAAGAGGAGGCCCCTAGCACAGGAGCAGAGTCTGACAGGTCACCTTGCAGATGCCCTGCAGCACTGGCTCTGTGCTGCACCTTGCTCAGGTGGCTGGAGCTGTGTGCTGCTCCCCCAAGAGCCACACAGTCCCAGATTACAAGTGGGGAACTCATCATTCAAATGCAAGGCAAGGTTTTTGCTCATCAGACATAACACCTGTTTCCCTACTGTGTTGCCATCTGTCTTTAATTTGGATAGACACGAAGTAGCTAACAGTAATATATCAAAGAGTAATTAAAACTATTAAAAGAACAAAAAGATCTTTAACATAAAAAAGCCAACCTATTACAGACCTTGCACTACTGATGTTTGCTTTCTAATCTATACAGTGAAGTGGAGAGGGAGTGAACACCATAAACCTCATGATTTTGGGTTTTGTTAATCAAATGCTTGCATGGCAATAGAAATGTCAGTTGCAACATTAAACTCTTTAATTAAGCTATTTATTTTGCTAATCTGCATTCTAATACAAGGCTGTCTTTTTTAAATCACACTCTTGCACCAAGTCTTATGTTAAGGTTTGGTTTATAAAAGTGTAATTGTCATTATCAAGTTTTCTAAATTAAATATGACACAAACACTTCAAATTAAATGTCTTTTTTCCAATTGATTTATTTTCCTGTTAACATTTCCTCACTTGCCTAATATTCAGCAAAAATTCCAACAATCTGAACCTTTATATGTGATTTTCACTGGGTTACCACCTGCTAACATCTGTATTCTGTCAGGGTAAAGAAGGATTTGCTGCTTTACAGAACAAGCAGAAGTCTTCTCACACGACTGTCACTCCAGCAAGAAGTGAAAAAGCACTCAAAGGTGAGGAGAGCTGCTCTCCTTGGAACTCCACTATACAAAACCAAATAGGAGGAATTGAGAAATTACTGAATTTGGAGAGACTTCATTCAGCAAGAAAAAGAAAATGCGAGGAAGGTCAGTGAAGATGAATGCCAGGAGATAAGAATTCTTTTAGGCACAGACAAATCATTTACCCAGATCTGTAGAGGTATTCCTACAGAATCTGGTATATATGTGCAGATTCACGTTTAATATAGGATGTTAACAGTTCTTATGTTCAAAAATGTATACAATTCCTACTCCTAATGTTAGTTCTGGTTCTGCAGTCAAATTCAAGTTATTATTGGCTTTGCCCAAAGTTAGAAAGTTCCTAAGTTAATGTTTTTATATATGTTTAATACAATTAAATAATTACTAAACCTCACCCTTCTCCTGCTCCTCAGAAGTTTTGGCTGAAATAATTCAATTCATTTTCTCTGACAGACTGCTCACTCAGTTTTCAGGCAAAATCACCTCCAACTGTTTCAGAATACAATGGGTTCTGCAAACATTTACAACTACTTCCAGCAGTTCTAAGTGGCAGAAGAACAGAAAAATCTTCTGCTTACCTTGACTGCCAAATTATTTAAATACATCTGTTGTAGTTTCTGTATCAGTGAAGTCTCTTTCAACACTGAAGGATCAGGTATGACTACAGAGAAAAGGCAGCAGATCTGACTTCATGAAGCTTCACTTCTATTGGGTCACATTTCTCTTCCATTGGGTCTAAGGGAAATTTTCTCTTTAAAAAATACTTGCACCACCATTTTTCTGACCTCCCTCCCTTCCTGCCCACACCTCTTGCAAAGAAAGGTCCCCATACTGTAAAATGAACAAAAGAAGCATAACCAGTATTGCCAGTTTGTTGCTGCTGATTATATAAGAAAATCAACAGAAGACATTTTCCCATGTTAGTTTTATTGCCTCTTTTTTTCTTTCTTTTTCTTTTGTGTGTGTGGCAATTTAGAATATTTAGCTTCTTTGAACCAATTGCATACATTTTTGGAAACATTAACAAATTGTCAAAGTTTTGAATAAAAGTCATCTATAGCAATATTACTAGGTCCAAAAAAATATTCTTAGGTGTCTGAGAGACTGAGGAGACTGTTTTTCACTTGATTCAAATTTTGTTTCCAGGTGTTTAGAGTGTCATACAATTGCTGCCACTGCTGCTTTCCAAAGGTCCGATGTGTGCTGTGACTGGAGAAGTAAAACAAAATTGGGAGAAGGTTACTAGAGATGTCACACTCACCTTATCATTCTTCTACAGCATTACTTTACTCTCATGAGCAAATAGGAAAATTCTGTTTTTCTCTCTAGAAAGGGCTGCACTTCACCAGTTAAGAGAACTCTGTAGCCTTCCCAAATATATAATGCAACAACAGTCATTAGTATTCTTGTCACTAGTAGGTCATTAAATGAAATGTCCTGGAAAGCAGGACTCTTTCATTAAATAAGCTAATCACATTCAGTGTGAGCTTTAATAAAATTATGATAAATAGCAACTATTTAACTACCAGCAACTGATAGGAACAATACCTTGCTTCTAGTTAGAATATTCTACAAATGTAAGTGAAATAATTAGAACACATGAAGTTCTGCAAAATGCCATGAAGAACTGTCTTACCTGACAACGACTTTCCTCTGTGTCTGATCTATTTTGCAGTACACCATCTTTGTCTTTACAGCTGCAAAAAAACAATGCTGTTTGGAGCAACATTTTCATCACAGTGCAAAGGTATTAAACTGCACAAGAATGGTTCCAAATGAGATCAATACTAACATAAGAACACAGCAGTTCACTTCATCTGTTTTGCTGTTGGTTTTAATGGCCTGGTAGGCAGAAAAGCAAAATGATGTAACAAGATGAAGGTCATGCATGAATCCTATCGTTTGGTGCCAATCTATTAAAGCAATATCCTGTACAGATTTTATGAACTTCTCTCCCCTACAAACACATCCTGTTTTAATGACAGCAAACAAAACCAGATGACAAATTAAACCTGCAAACAATTTATTAGTTCTGTAAAGAATTACATGAGATACAGTTCCTGTCACTGAGAAGAAAAACACTGGTTAAAAGACAACAGTTGGGCCTGTCTTTAAACGTGAAGCTGTGCAGCTTTACCTTGTAAAAAGCACAGGAATTAAAATTAATATTGTCCTTAACATCCAGCATTAGCTCAGAAGACTACAAAGGTCTTGTTCATGTGCAGAACCACAGTTCTTACCATCAATGACAAATGCTTCTACATCATCAGCCCCGATCTGGAGTTCCTGCTGCATTGTGTCAAATGAGATTTCTTTGTTCTCTACAGCCATTCCCATGAAAGTAAGGAGCCTCATCTTGGCCATATTGTGTTCGTGCAACAAGCCTGAGGAAGAGTGGTGATAGTTTAATTAATGATTTAATTATAATTAATTCAAATAATTTGCTTTTCATGTTATTTTTACTATGCATGCTTCCAACCATTTAAAATTTATTTCACATTGAAATATATATTCTACTTTTCCTTATCAACAGGTTTTTTTGAGGTAAAATATCAAATCCTGTATCTGCCTTGTCTTTTGCTAAAATAGCAAATTTCATTGTGAATTCATCAAGACTCGGTTGTTTTTTAGCAAAAATGTATTATCTACAAAAGTTTATTTTTTGAGCAGTAAAAACATCACCTAAACAGAATCTGAGGTGGTGAGAGTGCAAGTGAATTTTTCAGTTGCATCACCCGGAAGAACAGCAATGCAACAAAATGGAAAATCCACGGCTGGTTATGACAAAAATCTTCTTACAGCCTCACCACTCATTCTCCTGTAGTTTCTGGAAAATAAACCTCTCACAGTGATGGTTCCAGCACATAACCTTGTGGTGCCAGAAGAAAGCATTTTGCTATTGAATTTGTTTGTCCACAGTAAAAAAGGCATCCTGAGGACAATGTAAGCATCCATTGTGGCTCAGGAAAGTGCTGTTCAAAACCAGCGGAACGGATACTGAGGTCAGGATACATCTATTATGTGATTGAATAAATGGCAACACAAGGAACTGAGCCAAGGCCTTGCATGTCTGAATCAGAGACCATTTTCCTGGAAAAACATCTAGGTCAACCAAAGTTAAGTCACTGAGATGAAACAAGACATTTCTTAATCCCAAGGTCCATGAGGTACCAGCTAAGATCCAGTGGAAGTTTCTTAAAAATGAGTGTCAAACCTTTTTGTTCTAGAATGACATCATAAACATTCCCATAGCTTCAGTAAATATGTAAGTTTGGAATTTATAACACCCATACACTAGCAGGGAAGCCCATTAGTGCAGGACACCATGTTGTGTTAATTAGCTGTAATTATGATGCAGGTTCCCTATTTGGCACCAATTCAACAAAAACGCGATCACCATAATTCATACGAACGAGGAGCACCAGCAACTATCCCTAACTGGGTTTAATGGAACTCTACAAGCATCAAAAAATCAATTAGCACACATTAACCCTAATTAACAAATGCAAATGAGATGCTGATTAAGTTTGCGAAGAAGACTGCTGATAATACCAGATTAACTGTGGCCATGTTAGGGCGATGCAGTTGACACAGATAATGCTACTGCTGGCCTAAGTTGTCAGCATTAATAAAACAACAAATTGTAACAAACCCATGCTGCCTGTAGGAGCCTTCCTGCACAGCTTTCCTGGGCTAGTTCTAACTGGTCCTGGCCCAGGAAAGGTTACAACTACAGCCCGTGCATGCTCCACTGCCACTGGAATCCTATTCTAAACAGCCTTTTAAAACAAAGGTATTTTGGCAAGTTATTAAAAAAAAAAAAATCTCTAAAGCATGGTTAAAAACCTCATTGCTTTTGGGAACAGGTTATTTTTGAATGCCTCATCTAATAACTGCATTGTTGTCTAGACCAAACTGCCCTTTGTTTTTCAAAGCCATGGCTGAGCCACTCAGTTCCATCTGTGCTGCCTCCAAATCTCTGCTTGTCCAAAGACACAGAGTTTCTGAGCACACCACACAGAAATCAACATAAGTGGAAGTTAAGACTGTCTTTCCAAACAATTACACAGGTATTTAAGGATTTTACTAAGATTATATGAATCTTAGATATATTAAAAGTTCATACACTGAATTAATTCATGGAGGAAAGCACAGACACTGGGAGGCAAGGCAAAAGAAACCACAAATGAGGGTAATACAATTAATGCTACACAGATGTGTAACTGGTCTTCCATAAATTTATTCAAATGTTAGTGTAACAGCAATTTCAGCAAATACTTCTGTGGACAAGTACCTAAAAGATAAGCCCCAAACCCACTTTCCCCTGAGAAAGAAAAACAAGATGTTTGCATAACTAATGATCAGATACACCTGACTAAAGATACACTTATCCTATACACACATTTACAAGCTACCAAAAATCTGCTGCTAATTTCATCCACCAGAATATCCCATTGGTATTTCCACCATTTTAATACCCAAAGTACCACCATTTTAAAGCCCTGAGGGATTATTCTAAAAATTGTATCACACTCCATTAAACAAAATAATGCACGTGTTAAAAAGCTGCACTAAACTCTGTTTTAGCAAAACTATGGCTTTCCTCAAATGCATCCAAGGCAGTGTTTAAGTGTCATTTGAAAATCAAAGTTATAAAAAAAAAAAATTGTATTTTTATGGAAACATTTATTCATTACCAATATGTCAAAACCTTAATGCAGTAATAAAAAAATCTGCATCATTGAGCAATTTCTGCATTGTCACTGACCCCTGTCCTAAAAAGCTGGAATATAAAAAACGTAATTTTAATGCATGCAATAGCTTATGAACCACTGCTCCTTTGAAACAGTCAATTACACATCAACGGGGGAGTGTCAAAGTGTTAATTACTACTCCTTTTTTCCACAGTGTGTAAATAAAGAGGGTGCTGACATTAACATTCCATCACATTGCTTCATGTGATGAAACAAATTAACTGGGACAGACTGTGGCTTGCTGGGTCTAACGCATCAGCACACGCAGACACACACTCTCTCACACAATTTGCAGGCTTTATCTTACTGCTCAGAAGTATTTGCTGTTACAAAGTTATTTATCATTAAAAAAAAATAGATTTATACAAGCTGGCAGTTTCCTCAATGCAGTTGTGATCTCTGGCCTAGCCCAGAGTATGAATGTGTTAAAACCTTTCAGGAGGGGTGTTCTAAGAGAAAAAAAGCAGTGGGTAAAACCACAGTTCTCCTCAAAAGCCTTAAAGCAGCTTGTTTTCAAAGAACAAACCACAGTTAGATGACCCACAACTCACAATCTACAAGAGGTTATCATCTACAAACCCTAATCTGTTATGAAATTTCCTTGCTTCAATACATGGATTCAAACTGAATTACTCTGTGGCTTCCATACCTTAAACCACGTAAATTGTCAGAAATGTAACGACCTGGAAACTTACCCAGGGAGTCAATGAAGTCTTTGTTGTTCTGATAAAACTTGACATAGGATGCTAGTTTAGCACTTACAAAAATTGTCAAAAGCTAGAAGATAAAAAACAAACACGAGAATGGTTTAAATGTTATCTTGATTTCCCTCTTTGCAGGCTGGACAGATATAGATAGAAACTATGGGTATTGAAGTGAAAAATAAGCTGTTAAGAGCTGAAATTCTGTCAATAGTTGTGGGCAGTCTGGGCTGAGCCTACTTCCCTTCTTCCCCAGACTGAAGATTTGCTACAGATCTCATGTGAGGGCAGGACTTGTAGCTGAGTTTCTGAAACTTTGAAAGGGAAACATTTCACATGCAATTTTAATTTAAAAGACTGCAAAAGAAATAGCACACTGCAGCTCAGGATTACTGACACAGATAACTATTCTAATGGATTTCAAAAGACACATTAAAACAAAGCAGTCTACTGCTATGAAACCATCTCACTAGAAACAAAGTTACTTACATCATGAATAAGTTCTCCTTCCAAAAATTTGACTGGTTTTAAGGCAAGAAGATGATCAAAGAGAAAGGTATTTGGATCCTTCAATGCTCGTACAATACATCTGATGAGAAAAGGAAAATGCTCATTTTCAAAGCAATGCAATGCTTACTTTCAAAACCTTTGACTAAGAGCAACTCAATTGGTTGTTCCTTGCTTTCTAGGAAACACACAAGGGCTTTCAATTATTATCAGAAGTAACATATGTCACATTCCAATTTTAAACTTCATTTTACAGATGGAAAAACCAGGGAACAGGAAGCATTAAGTAATTTGTTCAGCATCCCAAATGAAATGTGCCAGGTGGTCAAACCACAGATCACCCTACAGTTTGCATCTATGCATTTATTTCCAGCACAGCCTGTGTTCCTAGAGGTATTTTTACTGTGCTCCTAAAATTTCATTAAGAAACTTAAGGAGCAGAGTAAATAGAAACTTAATTTCAGAATTAAGTTGCTTTGGAAGATTTAATTAAACTTGAATACGTGACACAAAACAGAGAAAACCCCAATACCAAACAGTGCAAGGCCCAGGATTTATCAGTTGCAGTTCCAGACTAGAAACAGGAACTCCAGATGAAAGCTTTTCTCAGCAGCAGCACGTGAGGAGCCTTGGCTTGCTCTGCCACACAAGGACACCAGAACCCAAGCTCTGCATGGACACAGCCCAGGACAAACGAGTTCTCTCAGAGGGAACTCACTGCAGGCTGCTGTAGGGTAGCCAGTGAAATTCCCACTTATGCACAGACACTAATTTTCCAAAGGAGTAATCCTGATTTTCCTCCATGGTTAAGTATAAACAACTCCCTTGAGAACTACTGGCAGTGCACATCTGGCAGAACTTAAAGAACTAATTCCTAAGAAAAATCATGATAGTTAGAACATCAAAACACAGGCATTTCCTCATTTTGGCCAGTGGGGAAAATGTTATGAATCAATTTAGTCCCAGCTTGTTCAACAGGTCAGCTTATTTCTGTGCAGTTCACATCCTTTGTACTTCCTCATAGAGAAGACGGCAAGAGTGCTTTTTCAGGAGAAAGTGCTATTTGAAAAGAATGCTCCCTGTTAGATAATGAAACAGGCAAAAATAAAACAATCTGAAATAAAGGATTCCAGTACAGGTTTGGAGGGCACAGCCAATGCAAAGAAGTCCTTACCCAAGGCTGATCTCTCTCAGCAGTGACCAGATACATTCCTGTGCACTTGCACACTGCTGCTACAAACAACCAGACCTACTGCAGAGACAAACTCTTGACTGAGTCAGCAATGCTACAGAAGGGGCCATTCAATACTCTTTAATAGTAAGGGGATCAAAATCATTTGGCAATTGAGGAAAAGTAACTTTTAAGGAAACTGGGAAGTCAGTATTACCTGTGAGCATCAACTCTAGCCTGGGAAGCGTTGTCCTCTGTGTAACTTCCCAATAGCTCCACCATTACTTTTGCTGCAGTGTCACTATAGAAGAAAATAAAGTTTACCTCAGGATTGCTGAAAAAGTAGTTTAAACAAGACACTCAAATATTTAAATAATTCCACTATGATGTTATAGGTCAAATTAAATTACACTTGAAAAAGATGTAGATGATCCATTTTAATTTTAGTGGAGAGAACAAATTAACCGGATGTATTCTTTCAATTCTTGTTCTACAAAATGTTTATCTTCACCCTTCATTTCATTCTCTTAAACTGATAAATTACCTGCTGGTTATGGAAAAAGCTTTCTGAGCTAGGAACAGCTTTATATGGTTCACTAGAATGCTCCTCTTGTGCACATCTGGATTTAATCACTGTGCAATAAGTAGCGCTGCAAAGTTTATTTCAAATGTAAAATGGCATCTCTTAAAGAATATTTATGGTCAGGAAAATGACTGTATGAAAGCTGCTCTCTTCTTTCACAGATCCTCTCTTCAAGTATCCGAGGGAAAGCCGCTCGTTTTATTGATGAAATTACACAGCCAGCAATGAGACTGGCTGAGGCTGCTGTGAGCAAACAGCTTCCAGCACTGCTCTGACAGACAGCTTTGAGACAAACAGCTCCTCAGAAAGCTGAGCAAACCTACAGCCTTGTCTTCCCAGATTATCTTGTAAACGACATCAATACTACTGCAGACCAGCTCTGAGATGGTTACTGTGTCATTTTAACAGATTTTGATTTATTTTCACTTAACAGTTTTACCACCAAGGCCAGCAACTGCTGATGCGTGTTGCAAAATTTACAACGAATTATCCCACGTGGTCCAAAAGGACACACAATTTTCCTTAAAACCAAACACTGCAAGAATAAAGTTTCAATTTGCATTAATGACTGAGGCCAGTGGCATAAACTGCACAGGGAAGAACAAACCAACACAACGTGCCCAGTATGTTCTGTGCTGTGGCAGAGGTTTAACCCATACAGCAGCACAGGTCTGAATGGTTTTTGTAGTACAATAACACTGTCTTTATATGGGTATTTATTTGAAATCTCACCATACCACTGTTTTGACAGCCACTCTATAGGGTGAAGTTTGTTCTCAGAGAATTCACCAGATCTGAGAGATGTGCAGCACAAATATTAAGACATGACAGGCAACACCCAATATCATGTATAATCTGGATGTGCATTTGTCCCCTGGCAGGGGCATTTTCTATAGATCCCAGCACTCCAGAACCATGTTCAGAGATATAAGCTTCAATGAAACATTTGTTTTAAAACTCCAGCATTAAAGAGGTCAGCTTGTGTTTTGCCCTGGTAACTAAATTAATGTAGATGAACTGACAGTTCTGTATCAGTGAAAAAAAATTAATTTAGGCAGCTTTATATATGAGAGAATCATTTTGCATGTAAATCAGTCCATGACTGACTGTGATTTTAGTACTGGTGAAATCTCACCAAAACTAGATGTTCTAAGAGACAAAGGACCAGTTTAATACAGGAATGGCAGCATACAGATATTCAATCAAAGTGGCCTCAGCTCACGTGCTATTCAACCTAAGAATACACAACTCCTTATTTAATAAAAGCTTTTCAGCAGCTGTTCTTGTGCACTTCAGAGCTATGTAACAGTTTTCTGGCACTTTTCCACTTTTCCTCTCCTAATCTTCCCCTCAGCAGCAAAAACTGAAAACTATCACTTTACTAATTTCAAATAGTATTTTCAATTCCCTGCCTTTTTTTTTTTTTAAACTATTATTTTTAAGTGGGGAAGGAGTGGATTTTTTCACTTGTATTTCTAGGAAACAACAAACAGAATGCTACAAGACATTTACTCCCAAACTTTGTGTGCTAAATTTTTGTGAATCTCAGCAATTATGGCAGGCCTTTAGTTTTATATTCTATTCAGTGTCAGATTACTATTGTAAATAAGGCTGTTTCAAGCACTACTACAGATCACTATTTTACCACAGCTTGTTGCTAAATGTGTCTCACTTAAGGTGCAAATGTGAACATTTTTTCTAGCAAAACAGCCTGAGCAAGTGCTCTTGGCTCCACTTGCCAGTCTAGATGCATAACTTGACAAAAAGCCAGTGAGAGCTGAAGAGTGATGGTAGATAAAAGGAATGAAAAAACCACAGCAGAGCATTCAGAGACTCAGTGAGATGTTGGAATCTAGTCCCTCTACATCACATGATATTAAATTGAACTAAAATTAAATGAAACAATTACTCTGCAGGTGCCTGACATGCTGAGCTTTTTGCTACAAGTGTTAATAGCCAGACTTGCCAGACCTGTTTGAATTTAACTTGGGCAGGGCTGAAGCTGCTGAATCCTCCCAGCAGAGACCAGCTTTAAACTGCATCAAGGTGGCTGGAAAAGGTTTGACAAAACAAACTTTCCCTTCTCACCACAGGAAGAGGGACACCACACAACTTGTGCACATCTACTTTTTAGGAGCTACCAATCTATTAACTACCAACTGATCTACTGGGAGAAAGCCTATTAGCTATGGAAAATCTCTTCTGCCACACTGAGCAAAGCTAAAACATAAGTCAAGCAAAGGAAACAGTTCAGTTGTCTTCACCAATCTAGTTTCTTTTCCCTTGATTATAAATCAACAATGGTAACTGAGGTATGATTTTCATCATGTACTTTTCAGTTCCCACTTATCTTCCCATGCTGCTAGACAGAGCAACATTCCTGAGTGCTACAGCTGGAATGCTGCTGTGAGTTTCCCATACTAGTGCAAACACTGCCCACTGATCCAGGAGAGAACCAGGTCAAAGGTGCCTGGGTCACTTCTTGTTTTCTTTTCTGGAGAGAAGTGCAAGTGCTCTGAAACACTGCTCTGCTCAGTGCACAGCTGCTGCAACCCATGGTAAGGACAGCAACTGCAGGAGTCATCTCTAACAGGGCTTGTGGAAGGTTTTAGTGGCTGTCTTAAAAAATCACCTATGGTTAGCAAGCAAAAACCATTTAGTACAAGGTTACTGGTAGCAGTGGAATCAAAAACTAGAAGTTTAATCCACTGATTTGATAGCAAGACTAGCTAAAAATAGCTGGCTATTAAGTTTGGGAATGAAACTAGTTAAATAAATCAACAGGATGGGAAGTGAGGAAGAGCAGGAATGTTATCAGTGTAGTATTTCTGAAACAAGCACTAAGCCATGGAGAAGATCTGTGACTAACATTTCTGAATTTATTTTGACCATCTGAAATCTGCCATACAGGACTATTGATGCACAAGCATTTGAGTGTTACAAACAGGAATTCCCAGTAATGTAGCTCACAGAGGCACTACTCCATGAGGATTAATCATCCCTAAATTGAGGTTAGTTAAAAATGATCCTGCTATGCTGATGCAGCATTCCCAGGCTACAATTCCAGCAGGGCAGAATAAGCCAACTGTCCTGGCAGAAGGAACTCTTCTCCACCTGTGACAGATTCACACTTGCCTTTTTAAACCCCCAGCAAGGTCATGTCCCCAGTCCAAGCCCCTGTGCAGTCACACAAATCCCACACCAGCACAAACACAGGTACTGGCAGCTGGAATGAAGGGTACAGAACAGAACTTCCTTTTGCAGCAGTGCAAGGTTATGCAAATGCTAAAAATGCAACTGTGAGTCAGCAGTGGAGGGGGCCTGATGCTGCCTCACTATGAAAATCAAAAAAACCTTGAAAAATTAACTCAGAAAACAGAGTGGAAGGGCAGCCCCCACATCCCCATCCCAAACTGCAGAGACAGGTTAAACAGGCTTGAGCTGTTGTGGAACTACACCCTGAACCACTGGACAGCAGCCCATCTCTGCAGCCCTGGCCAGGGCAGCCAATCCACTGCATCACTTCTGTAAGATAAACTGGTGACAGCTCCCAGTTCAGACCTGCATTAATTTACAGGCACCATACACACTGGATTACTCTGCATGCCAGAAGACAGTGGTCTGCCAAGTTTGTTAGATCAAAGATGCTTCTTATGATCCAGGATAATAATTCAAAATGGCCAAGCAGGTAGTCTGTGGACATTAATTTCCATGACTAGTGGAAAGCTCTGTCCTGAAGGTAATGTTTACATAAAAAGACTGATTCTGTTAGCCATGATTGATAAGCCTTCCCACATCATTAAGTAAGAGACAGCACTACCATGCACTAAAATGTCAAAAGTGCAATTAAATAATAAACTTGGCATAATGCTACAATGCACTAAGATGATTATTTATAGAAAGGAATAGTGTTACTTTGGCAGTCTGTGGTTTGCAGCTAATTCACTACTAACTTTAATATTATTGGTTACACTGGTTTAATACAACACTGCTTTGAAGTACTTTTAAAAACCCCAGAAGTGTATTTGGATTGTATTACTTTTACAAATGTGAGAAATACTTTCCCTACAGATCACCTACAGTACATCAAAACACAGAGTTATCTAGTATGTATGACTTGTCTTTTATACCTTTTCTTGCAGTCTACTAGGACATCATAGAGCAGTCTCAGGAGAGTGTGCTTTTTCTCTGTGGCCAGATTCCAGTCAGAAATCCATTTTCGGACCTAGGCAGGATACGAGTGAAAAAGAAGCATTCAGGAAAAGATTAAAATTGCACTACAAATACTTCTCATTTTCTCCCAAGCAGAAAAGGATAAAAAATATCTTGCACAAAGATTTCTCTTTTAGGTCTTCTGATTCTCAGGCTCCATTGCCTCTTGTCCTATCACTATTTGCCCATGTCAAAAATCACTTTCCGTCTTTGATGAGCCCCCTTTGAAGTCCTGCAATAAGGGCATCCTGAATCCTTCTTTTCTCCAGGCTGAACAATCCCAATGCTCTCAGCCTTCCCTCACAGCAGAGGTGCTGCATCTCTCTAATCATCTTCATGGCAATTTCTCTAGGCTCTGGCAATATGTAAGAGATGGTCTGTATCAGCTCTGAATAACATTTAGGTGCAACATGGTTCACACAAAGGGCACAACTTGAAGGGTCACTTAATTACCTGATCTAGTTCAGTTGGAATGTACTGGATGGCACCACAGGACGAGGCCACTTTCAGAAGGCTGCAGTACACTGTGTACCTCACAGGAGTGTTCTTGTCCATGCCATGGAAGAGATTGCTCAGGCTAAACCACAAACAACCGACAATGGAGTTACAGAGGTTTCAAAAAACATCACCAGAGTGCATGTAAATGTTCTTTTAAGACACATGCTAGTACAAAGCACCTGGCAGCACCTTACATCCAGGAATTGTAACAGCTGCCAGTTTTGTAATCATTTTCAGCAAAGCTGAAAACTATGCATGTTAATTTTATTTTGTAATACGCAACGGAAAAAAAATATTGGTACTTCTACTTTATGACAGTGAAAAGAAGGTAAAAAAGAGTGCTTCCTGCAACACCCCACACTTTGATTTAAAGACACACAAGATAATCCTTCCTCTTCAGAGGCATAATTACTTTGCCAAGTCCACCATTTGCCCTGTGCAATACTTACAGCTGCAGTCTAAGAGATGGGCGCTCTCCTTCCCGAAATTTCACTAACTTCTCACACAGGTTTTCAATCAGTGCTTCTTGTTTGTCAGGTTCCAGGATCAGGAGCAGAGAGACAACACTGTTCATCACACTCTCCACATCTGCATAAACCAAAACACACAGCTGTTTGAAACTGCAAGCAGCAATCAGTAGCTACCTTGTGCTGGATATACTTTTGATAGTAATAATTCATACTTTTGATATGAAATACCACTTTGCATGAGCAGGAGTTGTAAAAGAAAGAAGATGCAAAGATAGCAATATTCATCAGAATGTACCAGAGACTTGGCTCTGGTGGGCTTACACCAACACACCTCCATGGAAGACAAGAATTACCACTCTAAGGTCAACACAGAATGTGGTATTTGATATCACACTTGCTCTGAATTCTGTTTACACACAGGAGAAATCAGGAACTCTAGACACACAGTGCCTTCTTCCTGCACATCCAGCAACTGCCCACAGTTCTACAGTGAGAACAGTAACACCTAGTGCTCAAGTCAAACATTTCACCAGGAGCATGAGGGATCTCACCCAGACCACAGGGAACATGCCCTCAAGAACCATGAGGAGTACTACAAACCCTCCCCAGCTCCTGTTTTAAGCATGATGTTCCATCCTTTCCAAACAGAACCACACCAGTTTTGTGTTTTCTTTTCAGTCTGCCCAATAATCAGTCAAGCAAAGGCAAAGAACAAAATTCATTACATATGGAAATTATTATCTATTCCCCAAAATGATACCCGAGCATCAAAAACTCTATTTTACGTACAAGTTTTACATACAAGTCTCTACGCCCTCACTACAAGCAGAGTCTAGCTCAGCTTCCAACTTCTTCAAAGAGTCCTGGTTGTGTGGAGAAAGGAGGGGCAGAGTACATGCAAATATTCCATGGCAATGATGGAAATATGCACTTCCCAGTTTTATGAAGATGCATGGCTTTTAATGTTACAGGTTTCTAAATTCCGCCAACTGTTGCTGTTTGAAATCACCAATGGCAATAATTTAGCAAAACAAACAAGATTTAGATATGCAAACCTTTGTCATCCTCTTTCAGGCACACATCACACACTTCAATAATCTGTGCCAAGTCCACATGAAGTCCACCTTCAGCGTTTTCTTCAGAGATTTCTGCTCCTTTGGATTTCAGGTAAGCTCGCAGTTCTGCAGCCTTAACAAAGAGAAAGACAACACGGACAAAACATAACAGTTGTCTTGTGAATAACAAAGTCAAAGTAATTAAATTTCTTACAGATTTTAGTTCTGCCAGATGCTGCACCTGCTGTGACTGAACAGATCACAGATCTGTTGGCCTTTCTTACAGTGTCATTGTGTCACTTTCAACTGGGTACTGCACTGCAAGCCTAGGAAGTTTTTGTGACAGACACTTTCTTTAACAATTTTTACTCTTTTACCCTCTGCAAACTTCAGACAAACATTTAAACCATTTAGTTGCTTCTTCACCAGAAAAGAAAAAAGGTATAAACAAAGCCATTTTAGAGAGGACAGAACTTTGTCTTCACAACTTCACAACAAGAGTTTCTAATTAATTATAGAATAGCTTGGGTTGGAAGGAACCTTAAAGATCATCTTGTTCCACACCTCTGCCATGGGCAGGGAATGTTCCACTAGACCAGGCTGCCCAGAGCCCCATTCAACCTGGCCTCATAACATCATGAGCTGCCTTCCACTGTTGAGACTTAAACCTACACCAAGAAAATACCTTTCCCTCGGCAACAGACCTATTCATTATAATTCAGGGCTTCACCAGCAGAACCATAACCCTTCAGAAACAATCTGAGCCCGTATAACTTTTGGCACAGGGCACTTCTGACCAGGAAGCTGCTGTGACATTTACATCTCGTTCAGTGTCAGATCATTTTGGAGCCAGAAGAAAAAGCTAAATGTCCTGGGACAAACTGCTGTAGTGAGAATGTTTCATACCAGCTATTTAATGGGGCTGTACTAGGCATTAAGGCAAGAGAAAATCGGGCTGAAGGCTGGTAGCCATGTGTGCACTTCTTGCAGATTTCCAGTGTGTATACACACACATTATACACACATTGTCCATACATGCACACGTATGTCCACATACATACTTCAACAACACCGAAAACAAGCAGCCCCCAAATCCAAAAGCACAACAAAGCAGCAGCTCAAAGACAAAACTCCCACTTCCCGTGCTTGCAGCACCGAGAATTCCACAAAACCCAAGTAATTCCCATATGTGAAGCCGTTTGCTTCTCCTAAATAAAAAGCAGGGCTGAAGAGCGATGAAAACGAAGTGCCGGAGAGGCGGAACACTGAAGAGGGAACTGCACACACAGGGTTATCTTTCAGACATTATGTACAACTTTCTCTAATCGTCTGCTCGATCTCTGTAGGGAACAGCCCAGAGGAGTTGGCGGAGCGCTCTCGGCGCGCACGGCGGGGCAGGTCCGGCCCCGGCTGCCGCTCCCCGACACGGCCCGGCCCGGCCCCCCCAGTCCGGGTATTGCTGGGTTGCTCTTAACCCA
>JANPWX010000057.1:1427626-1487763 GCA_024734555.1 Trochalopteron elliotii
GGATACATCATACATTTGATTTTCACACATCTTTAGGAGACATTTCAGGTGCTAAAGCACATGCCCGTTGTCAGTTTACATTCTGGAATATTGTGCATGCCTGCAAGCTGCGATGAGTGTCTTAAAGATCCCATGCTGTGTCTGAAATAAATTCCTCTGCAGATGCCTGAGCTACCTCAGGGCATATAAATGGCCCGAGTCACACAGGGAACTCCCAGCCCCAGTGTCTATTTTTGTTTAGGCAGTGCACCCAGATGGAGGTTTGTCGTGTGTTATTCTGAATAGATGAAAATAAAATAACCATGGATCACATTGGGTAGACAGGACATGACTCCAAAGAGCTCTGCTGGAATATCCACATATGGTCTGTTGCATGATACTTTATTTGTCCCAGAAGAATTAAGATGATAGATGATAGCTGGGGTTTGAACTTGTGCATCAGGAAGGCCACTTTGAATATGAAGGGGGCAGTATGTGTTTTCTGGAACTACCGATGCAAAGAGGATGTAGTGGAGGAATGGCTTTCAGTGTCATTGCAATGATGACATTCCTGTGGAAACGAGGCAGTTGTTTATAGTCCTGTCTGCAGTTCGTGAAGCCGGTTCAGACACGGGGTGTGGATGGGACTAAAGCAAGGGAGCCAGAGGTCCTTGCCAAGGCTGCTAGGACTGGTGCTCCCAGTGCTCCCGGTCTGGGGAGTCTCGGCCTCCCAGTGCCCTGGGGCAGCAGGTCTGCAGGGCGGGCTGCCACCTCAGGGACACCCCGGAGGGAACCAGAGCAGGTCACTGTGACTGCCTGACGTGTGTCTACGTCTGTGTAACACGGGGAAGATCTGACCAGCCGAGTAAGGCTTAACTGCTGAAGGAAAAAGAGGAATTTTGGCCGATACCCACTGTAAATTGTTTTGGTTTCTTTCTGTAGGCAAACCTGAGAGAGGTGGAGTCTAAAGAAATGACATTCTGTCCTGTGTGCTTTGAACGTGGTGACTGAAGAAAACAAAGTCCTTTAGGTGAGACATCTTTAAAAGGTGGGGTTTTTTGTTTTGTTTTGTTTTGTTTTGTTTTGTTTTGTTTTGTTTTGTTTTGTTTTGTTTTGTTTTGTTTCTTTCTTTCTTTTTTTTTTTTTTTTAATGAAGGCTATTTGAAACCAGCAGACAGCTTTTGAAAATAAAGTGTTTAGCGTTACAAGCTGATCCTCTTTCGTTAAAGGCATTGATGAAAAAGATCTCCAATACAGAAAGGAAGTACAGACTCTATGATGGCATAATTATTCCTCTTCAGAATCCCTCTTATTTGTTTATTATCTACTTGTGTGTTTACACGGTTGTCTCTGTAGGAGAGGTGAGAGTTGAGCGGTGTCTCTGGAAAGCCGTGTGAGGATGAGTGGCCGCTGGGAATTTTCACCCTTTTCGCTGTCGGTGCGATCCGTTTTGTGCTGAGTGCCCTCTGGAGGTCTTGGACACGCAGTGGCCCGGCGAGTCCCTGAGCTCTTCAGGACTCCTTCCTTCAAAGGTTCTCCCTCTCTTTTTTTTCCCTCATTTGCGACAGATATAGCTGACCTAAACAAGCAGAACACAGTTAAATCAGATTTTTTTTTTTTTAATATTTTAAGTCAGAATTGCGGCATGTAAGTTACTCTGAAAAGGTAAAAAAAAATAAATTAAAACTTCGTCCTAATTGCCAGACAGCCAAACTAAATCTGTTTCATATTTAGGAGCTTTGATTAGCTTTATCAATGTATCGAAGTGTGCCTCCTTATTTATGTTTCTGCTTTCTCCCTAGTTCTCGTTGGGGCTAAAGGGGAACTGCTAAAATATCCTTTGAGCCCCTTCTTGCAAGATATATCAGAAATCTCAGAGGAAGCCTGTTATCCTTATTCTTCCAGCCAAGTTCTGTAGCCAGAGCAACTCTGGATAACTTCAATAAGCACAGTAACTTTTAGGTGCTCATCTGGTTTTCATGTAATCTGTGAATTCTTCACTTTTGTCCATTTATTCCCCTAAGTGTATCAGTTAAAATAAATACCTGCAGTTACCCTGACCAGCATACTATCTTCATTCAAGATATGTATTAAAATTTCTGACTTGAAGAAGTAAAATTCAATATTGCACTATTATTAACAATATTGGGTTCTAACATGGAGTTTTGCCTCTGAAAAACATTTAGAAATGTATTTTGTTTTGACTCTTGATACGCTTGTTTTGCTGCTAGTGTAGCAGGTGTTTTTCTTAACCATTTTTAAGGAGAAATCCTAAGTTAAGAGGAAATGAGCACTCAATTATTTAAATTTCCTGAGATTAGAGAAAGAACACTTTGCCAAACAATGCCTCTTCACTTCAAAACCTCTCCCCATAAATTATGTTAGGGGATCTTATTAAAAGTCTTTAAAAATTTCCTATTAAAAATGGTTGATTGCAGTCCAGACCATCACAGCTTTTGTGCTTTCAGTGAAATACCACAGCTGTCGCAAAGAAATATATTGTGAGACAAAAGGTTTTGTTTCCTTAGTCATAAATTATTTTTGTGATATCTGAAGTAAGATAAAACTTTCACTTATGTTTGAGTGAAGGAAGATTCCAGTGATAACTTGTTCAAAAATCTATAAAAAGAATATAAGAATGTAGATCTAGATAGCAAATTAGAATCAGACTTCCTTTTTGTTTGAGGAAAGCAATTATTTCTGAAGTCAGTGAAGATTATAACCAGGGATAATAGCATAACTTTGCAAAGCACTGTGCCTTTATCTCAGTAGAACCTGAAGCTTTCAAGTGTGACCTTTGAGAACTCTGTAACAGAAACCTTTAGTTTTGAGCAGTTTTAAACCAAAGTTAAACAATAGGAAGTAGTCTGTTTGCTAATTGTACTGTGTTATATTATGCTGTAACTGTAATACATTACATTAGATTACAATAAAACAGCAACAAAAATAGACCTTTTTTATACTTAAAGAAGCATCAAACAAATTTGTTTGGACCATATTTGTTTTTCTGTTAGCAAGTGAGTTTTTTGCTGTGGAACTCTGCATCTCTTTAGATTAGAGAGGGCTGTTCATGCACTGGGCAGGCTGTGAAGTATTTGCTGTCAGGGTTGAATTCTGTGGTCACCCAGTCAAGAAGTAGAAGCATATTCACAGGTACGACCCGTGAAAGTAATGAAAATAGGAAATTACAGCTTATATACTAAAAATTATTTGCCAAAATCTTTTGCCAAGTAATTCTGAACAAAAGATATATTATTAGGACATTCACAATTTGCTCATCCATCGTTGTTTTATGGATAGAAGTCAAATTTCTCAGCCTCCTCCCCTGCACCTTATAGAGATTACTGAATAAAGAAATCCAGTACAGGTGCTAGAACTCAGAATTTGAGACATTTTATGTTACATATGGGAAAACTCAATGTGCTTTTTCTAATTATCAATAACATTAATAACTAAGCCAGTTCTCGTTACCTGGTGCCATCTCAAGAGTTTACTGGAATTTGTTTATTTGTATATTTAAATCAGGAGTGTACAAAACAAAAATGCAAGATAGCCTTTTCTTCTGTTGTGCTAAGAAAAGTGGAGTATGCAGCCTTGATGCTTTAGTAAGATTCATTACTGTAGCCCCCTACTTTTTTTTCCTTCTGAATGATTTTTCTTACAAATCAAAATTCATCTTCATAGTGCTTTTTTCATGGCAGCATGTGCTATGCATTCTTTGGGTCAAACTTAGACTGAAAGAACTATGAAGATAAATATGAATGAAAATAATCAGCGCTTGAGAATTATTTCCTTTGTGAGGATGAAGATATATATTCCATATCCCATGTACCTGGGGCAGGGACAAGGTGGGGCAGGGATTTGTGGAATCAGGAGTTGATGCACACCAGTGTGGATGAGGTGCCTGGAGCACACAATTCCATACTGCTCCAGCCATTGCCAAAGGATGTGCGGGGCACGTGGGGGTCAGGGGGGAGCACCTAAAACCTCTGTAGACCCTTGTAGGGTCTAGCTCTGTGTTCTCACTCATGCTGAATGACCTTTTACAAGTAATCCCACTGATGTCAGTGAGACTTTTCTGTAATAAAATGCTGTCTGACAAGAATATGGATATCAGAATCTGGCCCTGCTTGTACTAATTCCATTTTAATGAATACTTAAATGGGATTGTTATTAAAAAAGTCTATTTCCTAATATTCAATAAATCAAAACTATAAAATCAGCTTGCCAGTTGTTGCCACTCTAGTCAAAGCCATTTTCTCTCGTATTGAATATAATAGTACATACTGTCTCCATTCAGGAGGGATTAATTGTAACACTTTTATCTACTTCATAAGATTTATTTCTAATAATGAAGAGCAGAAAAAAGTAGGGGAGTTTTAAACTTTTATTGTTTTTATTAAAGCACCATAGATTCATGAGATGTTCCACAAACACGAAATTCTCTTAACAGAAGCATGTTTCATGAATGAGCGACTTCAAACCAGAGTTTTAAAAACACTGTTCATTTCTCTGATCACATCCATTTAATTTTATAAGAGCCTTGGGCACTATGTGATAATGCAGAGATACACATTAAAACCTGCTAAGATTGTGTAGGCTTGTCATGTGATGAAGATTATTGGAGCAGTGTTGTGGTGTGCTGCTGGGGAAGCCACCTGAGGTCAGTCCCCACTGTAGCCAAATTTGGGTCTCCATAGGGTAAATGTTTTGGGTTTGAGGTAGTTTCTCCCTAGACATGGAAGAGGACTGAAGGGATCTGCTGGACTTCCATGGTGACATCCACACTGAGGAACAGGAGGTAAGCTTATGATGCTGTTTGACTTCAGTGCACATTAACCAAATAAAAGCAGAAAGCAGTGAAAGGAGGGCAGAAAAGAAACTGAATTCACTTAAGTCGATGATAAATGCGCTGTATTGAAAGCCTGGCAGAAAAATTCTAGCACTGTATTATTTCCTTGGAATGTGCTAAATCTTTGATATCCAAACGTTTCACAAGGGTGGGGAGTGTTCAGTTCCCTCAAGATGTCCTTCTAGACAACAGGCCAGTTTTCTGATTTTATCCCTTTCCACATGCCAGGTTTCCAGAGTCTCTAGCTTTGATGCAGTCCTGTAGACACCCCAGTGTGGGGCTGAGGATACCAACTCCTCCATCACTCTGCAGCAGCCTACCAAGTTGTTTTTATAAATTACACATTTTCTCCAGCCATAAATATTGTTCCTAAAAGGGATACTGAAATGAAGATAATATGGCTTTTCAGTAATAGGTCTTCTAATGTCAGCCATTCTGTTTAAACTGTTCAATTTTCAACAGAATTAAAGATCTATGCAGTATATTCTACCTCCTGCAGACTGCAGTTGTTAAAAGAAAATAAATCACTTAAACAGGGTCATGAGCAACAAAGGCCAATGTGGGTTCAAAGTTTACAGGTCTCTGCATTTATCAGGTAGAAATATGCTACATTTCACTATTTCATAAAATATCCTTTTATGAAAAAGCCATCAATCTTTGCATGGCCTACTAAAACTGATTTCTCAAATGAAAGAAATGAATGATGACACCAAATCAAAAAATCGTTTATGAGTTTATATTTTTGCAAGACCACCATGACTTTCACATACGTTTTCAATTTTGGTAAGGATGTGATTATCATGTGGATATGTTTTACTCCCACCATTTGTACTAAGGGATCTGTCAGAACTGTGTACCCTTCCTTGAGCAGTTCAGGATTTGTTCAGATTTTTTCATTAATCTATAGTGGGTTTTATCCAGTGATCATTATCGTTTCTGCACATTATCTACAGGCTTTATGGGTTATATATAGATATGTATAAAAATCACATCTATCATGTGCAAGTTCACATTTAAACTACGACTGCATTTAAATGACTTTGTCATTTCTCAGAGGTTTTTCACATTTCTGTGGAATGATTTTTTGCATGATTCCTGTTGCACACTCTACAAAACGTCACCTTAATGACAAATTTTCAGTTATCCTTCTGGTCTTTCCTTATCTTTGCCATGCTTCTTCCAGGAGTCTCCAAGGTCTTTAACCAAAAGGACAATTTAGGTACTTGAAAACAATATTGCACATTTATATTTCAGATATTGTAGTACTACAATGTAATGGTTTGGGGCAGGAACAATATAAGCAATTACTTCTCATCTGGTAATGACAATACAACAACCAACATGCTGCACTGGAATAAGGAAAAGTGATTTCTGTTCTGGGTAAATGCTGTGGTCTCCCTTTGGGTCTGCACAGAGCAAATGAGCTTTGGCCTTTCCAGGTCTCCAGTGAAAACAGACACAAACAAATGAATGTGATTTATTAAGTATCAGTCTCATAAGAAGAAGAATGCATGGGGAAGTTAGTCCAAACTTTTGAGAAAGAACTTGATGCTTGGGTTTTTAAGAGGAGAATTTTGCTTCTTTTGCTGTGGAGTTCATTTTAGAAAAAAATGTCATTTCTTGCGCTGTTTTTTAGGCACTGTTTATTTAGGAATTATCTTTCTTTAACTATCTCTGATTCAGTGATGAAAATGCAAAGTTAAAGAATGTTCTGTGCTTCCTTTGTAACTGAGAAATTAGACTTTTGGTGAAATAGGGCATGCTTTCTAAACATGTATTTATTCCTATCAACTTTCTCTAGTCCCTCCTAGGAAAAAAAAAAAAGACACCTGAAAAGAATGGAGTTTAGTTGTAACTCTTGGGAAACCCTTTTGCCAAGTCACACATAGAGTGTTTGGTGCAGAGTTCCACTGTGGCTGGCATTGCATTCCTGCAGCCTGTGGTGTGGTGAGTCCTTTAGCAGCCTGTTCCTGGGTGAGCAGGCTGTGAACACACAGCTGATGCTACCACCAAAAACTCTGGAGAACCTCACATACAGAGAGCACTGAAACATCTTTCAATGAGTACTTTGCATTACACACCAAGCATCTTCCCAAAACAAAACCTATCTAGTCTGATTACACCAAAAGGTAAACAAAACATTCTATTCATTTGGTGATGACCTTAGAGAAAATGTTGCTGTTAGAGCAGGCAAGATAGGAAGTTCTGGATTTTTTTTTTTTTAATGAATTTCAGAAGAATGGTACTTACAAGAAGTTTGAGGGTTTCTGTCAATGTGTTCCTCAAAGTATCCTGAAAAAGAAATCACAAAGTTCTGTAACAGCTCCCTCAGGTGCCAGAATAATGTCCCCAAATCCACAAAGTGGCTCAGGAGAGCTCAGTGTGCTTTGCCTTCACATCTCAGTACAGAACTCTGTGGTTCTTGCAGTCAGGGGCCCGTGGCTGATTCATGCATTAAAAATGCTCAAAGTAGCTGGAAGGGTCTGAGGCCGTGTGGATAAACTGTAAAGAGCTCATAACCCTGCTTGAGAAGTTGTTCATCACTTAATGGATTCTCTACCTGAGGAAAAGCAGATCAAGAACTTGGCAGCTTTAGGTGTCAAAAAGGCAGTTTCCATTCTAAGTGGAATGGAAGCGTTATCTTAAAAGTATCTTAGAAGCACTTTCCCTCCCTTTGACCCATATAAAATCTGTGGAAACCTTATTAAAAGTCCAAGATATAGCAATATTTTTTCAAATGGCTAAGATAGTCAAATTCCATTCTGGTGACCGTCTCCACTGTAAACAGTGTGTAATCTTAAATTTGAAGAGGAAGTCTCCAAAGAAAACTTAATTAATGTGTTCTGTAAGTGCCTGCAGTTTTGCAAGTGCATTAGGATGGTCACACAGGAGTGTGTCATGATGTGTCATGTAGTTTGGTATGCTGCATCTGATCCTGGCTGTTGGGGGATCACTTGGAGGATGATGGATGGAGCTCCAAAGCAGCCTGTCAGAACAACTTGTCCAGGGAAGGCAGGGGAAGAGGGGTGGAAAGGTTCCTCATTGTCTCTTCTTAGCCACTGTCTGACATGCCATGAAATGTAAGCATAATTTCCTTCTCTAATAGAACATTGAATGTTTTTATAATCTGCCATTGATTACCAAAGTGTAATCGTAAGAGGTCTGTAGCTGACCCCTTGAATCACACTGTTTTTACACTGTTTTCAATTGCAGTTTTATTAAAGAGTGAAAGATGTTCTGCGAGGAGTATTAAGAGACATCCATTCCAAAACGAGTGGGAAGCTTGTCCTTGCAATGTTTTAAATTCCACTTTCAACCCTAGTAAAGCCAGGGATTCCACCAGTTAATTTTGTGCTATTACATATGTAACATAATTATACATATGTTGTACATAAAACAACATATATACAT
This sequence comes from Trochalopteron elliotii, assembly GCA_024734555.1. Classification (NCBI taxonomy): domain Eukaryota; kingdom Metazoa; phylum Chordata; class Aves; order Passeriformes; family Leiothrichidae; genus Trochalopteron; species Trochalopteron elliotii. The sequence continues at coordinate 1,435,869 of JANPWX010000057.1, forward strand.
TGTTTTTTATATATATGTATACACACACACATATATATATGTACATATAACGTATGTACATAATTATGTGTTTGAATTTCATTAGGAGTCAGGTATAATACAGAGTGTCTGTTTTCTCTATATCTTTCATTGTTTGATCTGCTTCTGCTGAATACCCCCTTGGTCAACAATGGTCCTCTTCATGCCTCTCTCTGCTCATGAAGAGATCTTTTCAGACTTCCAGTCGTTCCTCTATGGCTCTGCCCCTCTTTGTGCTAAAGGCCCATAAGTTGTCTCAAAGCAAAGGTTTTGAAGGATATACCCCTCTCTAAGGCACCACAAGTACAGCGTGCTGCTGTTGTATGAAATGCTCACAAGTGAGCACAGGGCTCTCTAAACCTAAATCTGCCCTAAACCAGGGCAGCTTTCTGCTGCTGAAGAACCCACCTCTCACTAGGAGCTACACTACTGTTGTTATTCTCCCTTGCTCTTTAATTCTAAAAGCACAGTGATACGTGATATGTATTTCTCCTGCTCTGTCCTCAAGGACATTCTAATGTGCTGCTGGGTTGGAAATACTTTCTTTAAAAGTACTCAAACGCTGGAAAGCTATTTTTTCAGGATAGCTGCAACCTGAGAACATCTTCTCTTAGGGAAAAGAACAGTTCAGAAACTTCTTAACCATTTAAATGCACTGCGAGGTTTATAATTAAACTCTTTTTTTAGTTACAATAAATATAATTACATGAGCCATGCACTTCAAATACATAATGTATAATTTTTTTCTTTATTTTCTGAAGAGTCAATTTATGTGATAAATTTCTTTTCTTTTTTTCATTTTTTTTCAAATTTCATAAAAGACTTTTTTTGAAAATGTCTTTTAAGCAAGCTGTGTCTTGCTTCTATGACTTTGGCATACACAGTACTCTTCAATTTATTCTTTTTTCTAAGTTTACTGTATCCTGTCGTCCTTCTTGCCTGAGTAATGTCTTCAGGAAACCATGGGGATCATGGAATCAGACAATCACAAAATCATCTTCAAGGAAGCTTTGCTTACTTACTGCTGCTGCTGCTGAACTTGATATTGTTCACAGCAAGGCAAGATGTTGAGAAGTGCTACTGGACAGTTTCAGTTTAGTTCCAATTTTAGTTCCAATTTTAGTTCCAATTGACATATCCCTTCGAATCTCATATTCCAGGTATTAACTTGGCATTCTGGAAAGTGGGCATTTTTCACTGAATAGCTGTGGTCAGGGTAATTTGCACTGGTGAGTAACCTTGAATGTAAATAACATAGAGAGGGGTGTTCTTACAAACTCAGAACTCTGCACTCAAAGAGACCTTTAATAGAAGCAGCTTTTAAAACAACTTTTTTTCCTCCTGTAACATTTGGCAGGATTTTCTGTCAGTTGCCTGGTGTATTGGTGGAGCTCTACATTTGGTCTCCCACTTTCCAAACCATCAAGAAAAGTCTCTGCTCAAAGAGCAATTATGGGGCTGTGCATGTTCAGTCACCCGGTGGGTTTGAACAAAAGTCATCACTTATGTCGCAGCGTGTGTTAGTTTTGGAAGTGTCGTGTGAAGGCTGACAGAGATCACATTTCTGTGTTTTGCTGCTCGGTCCAGCCCATAACCTCCAGAGGTAATGGATCTCTGCAGAACCTCTCTGGAGCAGGTCACCAAAGAGTGCAGGATTTCAAGAGCTGATGCACTTTTATTGCCACAATATCCTTGTCATGGAGGTGATGGGGTTTGGGCTGTGGTTTCAGGTATCAGTGTGGTTTTACATCTAAGGCTGAGCCCTTTTGGTAAGCTGGATATATATATTTTCTAAGAGCTTTTTCTTTTGTTCTTAGAGATGGATTGCTTCTAAGTAATAGGCTTCTGAGTGTACAGATTCATAAATGCTGTAGTGGAAAGACTAAATGCCTGTACATGCAGAACAGCTGGATTCCAGCACTGGCAATGCTGTTACCGAGGACTCGTGGTCTGAGAAACTCCTGTGAAAAGCATGAGGAATTTATCACAGCATGGCTCAATCAAAAATTATATGAGTTTGTTGAAGAGAGTGACACCTACAACCAGCCACAACCCTGGGCCAACCACACATTGATCATGCTGTTGGCAAAGTTACATTTTCTCTGAAGGTATGTTGGGAGAACTGTGGTCGCTGTGTTTTACTCTTGGAACTTACAAGTGCTTGCTAAATGGACTGGGGCTCTGACCACTGAAGCCCCAGTATAGCATTATAAAAAAACAGAATAATCCAGCCAACTGGATGAAGTGCCTATAAAAAGTCTGTTTATTGCTAAAAAACCCCCACGTAGTTATTTTCTCCCCTTTTTAAAAAAGGAACATGATAGAAGCCTGGGATTTACAGGAAGGTTTTGAAGTGTGTTTTATTGCATGTGTGTTCTACGGTTCTTTATGCATGCATTTCTCTGTTCATTTCTAGTGCAGCAGAAGGCAACTTTAACCCCACTCTTACAGTTATAACAGTTCAATTCCAGTCTCACCAGTGATATCCAAGTTCCCTCAGAGCTGCCCTCTGACAGCTGTGGGGTTTACGTGGATGTTCTGGCATGATTTGGGAGCAATACCAGGATTTACAGCAAGGCACTGTGCTAAGGAATCCCAGTCTTCCATGGTTCCTTGGGCCCACTGAGCTCCAAGCTTAGCTCCCATTGCCAGAAGCCCTGTCCTTCCCACCAAGAGAATAACCCAGCATTAAATCCAACATTTCACCAATGATTTCTGATTTTGAAGGTTTCCTCTTTGCTGTTTTTTTGCATGGATTTCCAGATGCAGTAGCCCTGTTGTCCTGACAGATTTTTATTGTCATATCTGTGCTTTGTTTGTTACAAAGTGAAAGGCTGAGCCCTCGAGGGCTGTGTGCTGGGTGTACAAGTCTCCAGGCTATTCAGCAGGAAGAAAATCAGGAGACATGCATAGTTCTTTCACTGAGAATAAACATTAATGGTAGCACTGAAACACCTATGACAACAGTTTTAACTGAAATACAGCAAAATTTGAAGGGTCGAGATCTGGACCCAAATACTTGAAGGTTATTTTCAAATTTGAAAATACTTGGAGGTTATTTTCTATCCTTCTTCTTGAAGGTTATTTTCTTTTGAATTGTTTTTCTATAATTTTTGTTGAAAAAGAATTTTATTTTTTTGCAATATAGTAAGGTGAGGCCTATAAAAACTCTCTTCCCTATTTTCGTGTTAAATGTGCATGTTAAAGGTTTTTAGTGGCACTGAGTCTGTTTTATGTGTTCTTTAGAAAATAAGACATGGGGACTTTTAGAAGCTGTTGTTTTTCTTCACTTCACCTTCATTAATCTTATTTAGTTTCTGTAAGAGGCTATTTTGTGAGCTCCACCGATGGGTAATGTTTTCTTTTCCAAAGTTCATGATTCTTCTATTCAAATCACTAATTTTCACTGTTACACTCCAGTGGTTTAGTGCTTCCCAGGCCTCCAGGAATGAGTTTAATTAGCAATGCTGAATAAATTCTGAGACATGATTCATCTTTCTTGTCACTCAGATCTAAGTAACAAAATTGCAATTTAAAGATGTACTTAAAAGCCCTGTGAGAATAGCTTCTTCTGTACAACTGGGAAAAAACCCAGATGTAAACTTGGAAATGAGGATTTTACCTGGCTGCCTGTTTTCAATTTAGCTAAAAGATACAGGATTCAGTCATAGGTCCTTGAAGTCACTGGTATATTGTTTTGCAAATACTGAGCTATGAGCTGTACTTGGCACATACATTCCAAATTAAAGCTCTGCATTCGGGCTTTTTTAGATGAAATAATTAACCTGACAAATTTCAAAACTATCCTAGATTTAACGTGGTTTAATTTTTAATGTGATTTAATTTTTAATGTGATTTCATTTGTCTTCTTATTTTTATGTTTTGGGCTGAAAACGCAGAAGGGAAAATGTCATTCTCCAGTGATCCTATCTGTTGCAGTGCAGAGGTCCAAATTTTGCCATGTCCTTTTCTCTGAAGCAAGAGAAGGTGTATTTCTGAGACAGAGTGTCACGAGGGGGAAATAGGGAATGCAGGAGGGGAAAGGAGTGAACTCAGGAAAGTGATGTTTGTATTTAATCCCTTGTTCTGGCATGTCCCAGTAGGCACTGACAGCAGCACAGAGAGCAATAGGATTTTGCCATGCTCTATCTCCTTCTCTGCACAAGGATCAGAGCATTTTACACCATCAGTGAGTGGTAACTCTTCCTCAAAACACCAGTGGGAAGATTTAAATGTAGTTTTCCAGAATTTATAAAAAGACATCAAAAGAGTAACTTGCCTTAGGAGAGCTGTAAGACAAATGAAGCTGAACTGCCTAAATCCCAGGTCTAATTCTGAGACTACTTTCTCTACTCCAGCACATGGAGCATTATGAATAAAAAATATGGATTGTTTAGCACCTTTCCTGTGTAGGCACAAAGAATTTAAGGACAAATTGTGGCTGTAGCCAGTTCCCTGGATTTTGTCAGATTCAGACAGATCCCAAATGTTATTTTAATGTAACCTTAAAAGAACCCCCATGCTATTAATTTTGCATTTATTGCAGTTACACTGACCCTAATGAATTTTAAAAAATTAATTTGACAGATGTCACAAATATTTTCAATGTGGTTTAACATCATTAAATATAACTTTTCCCAGGAAAAAAAGTTCCATGAAGTGAAAGTACAGTGAGTGCCAGTGGTGGATTCTGGAAAGTCGTGGGTGTCACAGAGGACTTAGAACACAAAATGTTAGGGAGTAATGTTTATGGGGTAACTTTACAAGGTTCTCCCTCCCATGATCAGTACATCTCACCTAGAAAGACAAGCTCCTCTAAAAGGGAATCTGTATATTAGTTTTGCATTTAGGTACTGTGTAGCTGATTATGCCTTCAGAACCAAATTCAAACTTTTTTTCAGATTTTTTTTTTTTATTATTTCTGTTACTTTGCTCACACATGAGCTAAGAGGGCTAAACAGACCCTCTGAAAAGGAAGGGTTATTCCACTTCCTTGGAGACATGATCTTGTTTTATGTGGAGCCTGCACAGTTTTGTTTGCACCTGGTGGAGCTAGTTCTGCTTGGAAGAACAACAAAGAATAAATCATAGTTCCTTACCTTGTATGTGAACTTGTGGAGCAGTGCAAATACATAGTTATAATCCAGGCCATCAGAAATATATAATGAATAATTGGAGGACTGGATTCTACTGGATTCCAATATTTTATAAACTTCAGAGCATTGGTAGTGTCCTCAACTAGAATATAAATAAAGCAAAACCTTCCAAAGGTTTATAGGACTGTACTTGGTGCTCTCTTACTGCCCTAATTTATGATTGTTGGAAATTCACAAGCTGTGAAATGTGTTGGTCACAGAGCTGATGGCAATAACTTCAGAATATGAATGAGAGCATCTGGGTTGCTATTTACCTTTGTTTCACAAAGTCAGCTTTTTATCTTTGCATCATTTAACCCCAGAAATATGGCTGGGTTAGACAGGCATGTGGAGCCTTCTATGGAACAGAAGGTTTGCTTTCTCTAACTTCAGTAGTTTCTTCTGTGAAAAAATTTACCTTTGGTTGCTCCTCTACAGGAATACAAAGCAAATAGAGGTAAATAAAAATAAGCAGTAGCTTTCCTCTGTAAAAGCATAAAGGTGATAAGACTCAAAAATTCTTTACTTTATGTTCAGTCTATAGTGGCTTGGGTAAGGTGAAGGCTCAGGCAACAAGCCTGCATAGCACTGAAATCTCATTTAAACCCCACTTTGCAGACTTTCATTAGTGCATATAAATTTTGCTTGGCTTCAGTTACAGATTAATTACAGATTAATAACTGACTTTCATGCCTCAGAGTTTCAGTTTCCATATTTGTCAAATGGTGGAGAGATGGTAAAACTTTCTCAAATATTTGTCAATTGCTATGAGGTTTTCCTGGGCAGAAAATTATGATATTGAGTCTTGCTATTGTTCACCATAAATGGGAACCTGTTGGAGATGGTCACAGTGTGCTAAAACTTCTTTTGTGTTTGATGTCCAGAGTTTTGAGACTAAATCAGGGGTATCTTGGTGTAATTTAATGGTCTGTGCTATGTGGGAGTTCAAACCAGGTAATGACTCTGGCTGCTTTGAATCTATGCCAGAAAAAGAGGAAACCTTAATTCTATGGCAATTGGCGAATCTGAATCAAGGCAGTGACACTTTGTGATATCCAAATCAGGATCATTCTTTTACTGTGTTGTGACTGGATATAACATCCCAGCCTGCATTTGTTTGCAAAGCTTCTTGATACTTTTCTGAATTGATGGGTTGGTATAAACAAAACATAGAGACTGACACTATAGCCTATTTTCTGGCCTTACCTGACGTGTGTCAGCTCAGCTGAGATAATAGTAGATATTATTTGTGATGAATCCCCTGCTTGACTTCACATGTATTTATGGGTGCAATTTTGATTGCTTGTGTACTACTTTTACTGCCTCCAGGCAGTACAACACCTCTTGGTACAACACCTAAGTATAAAGCACCGTGTTAAGGACTGGCCAGCTCTAATGAAATGGACTGAGGACAAAAAAAAATAGAAATAAGATTTTCTTGAAAGAGGAAAGGAGTTTTGCATCCAGTGATTCATGTAACTCTTCCCTTTCATTTCCAGACAGGTCCTGTCTCATGGCCAGCACAGAAAACATCTTCCTCCTTCCTTTCTGAGCAGCCAGAGTTTTACAGGCAGGAAACAGTAGTAAGCCAGGGCCTGAAAACCTTAGATCAAAGGAGAAATGTTCACCTCTGGTGCCTTGACCTAGATTTGGGTTCAGGCTGTTGGTCAGGCTGGAGAGAGGTCTTGGACTAGATCATGCCAAAGGACTTTGTGAGTGCAAATGGTGTCAGCAAATTGGGGGTCCTGGTGGGGTAGTCAAGAGAGAGAGAGGACAAAACAATTTGTGCTTTAGTGTTTGAGAGGTTAAAGATATGGCTAAACATTGTCTAGTACCTTGAAGGACTGCCTCTGAACATGAATGCAGAGTAACCCATCAACTGTGTTGTGCTGCAAGCTGCCCTTCTACTGGGGCTGTCCAGCACTGGCCATGGAGGTGGCTTTTCACAGGTGACCACTACAGATCTCTGCTTTGTGGACAAAATTTTGAAATTAAGAGGAGGGAAGGAGCTGGTGCAGCCTGGAACTCCTCATTCTTTCACTTCAAACATGCAAGTTAGTTGTTCTGTGTTGACTTCAGACTGAACAAAAAAAGTTCCAAAAAGAGACCTCATTACTTGTTTATGTGTCTCTAATGCATTTTGAAGAGCTTATTTACAGAGGTCTCAGTTTGACATTGGTAATTTATTGTACTGAAATGGCAGTGAGTTCCCTTGGAAAGCCAGTCTTCCTCTCATGCATTCCTTCTCTCTCTCTCTCTTACCGAGGTTTGTTTATTTTACACTCTTCTTTTGAGGTTTTGGGTCAAGCCATGTGCTGGAGCTACCTTTCTGCAGTTTAGATGTTGAAAAGCTCTTAGATAAACGATGTGAGAGGAACTATACAAATATTTTCACATGTCCTTAATGGCAGATGGTTTTGAAGAAGGTATAACACTATAGATCACAGGTAGTGCTGAGTCCAGCGTTTGTTCTCTCCAAGCAGAGTGCAGATATCATGTGATATGTCATTGTTTTATCAAGCTTGATGTGATGTGGAGATAGTTGAAATACCTCTGCAATGTGCTGCTGATAAGGTTGTGTGTAGTATATATATGTATATATATATTTATGTTTTAACCATTTTGAAAATATCAATTGACACTGTTCTGTAGCTATTTTCCCCAGCCTGTAAATGGTTATAGTTCTACCTCCTTTTCTTGGCTGAGAAATTTTTTGTCTGTCACAGGACATCATGCTCTAGTGGCCCATAATAAATATCTTATTATTTATATATTTCATTAAAATTGCTGAATTCCTCTTCTTTTACATGCTGAGACTTTAATTCTAAATAGGTTTCCAAGCTTATGTTCATGATCAGAGCATACCTTTTCCAACAAGAGTAGACTTTTTTTTAGGGTTCCTATTTTCAAGAGCTTTAAAAATGAGTATTTTCCTCAGCTGGTGTTTGGATGATTCTAACTTAGTGTTTCATTACTGCGTGATGTTTTTGTTTCCTCTGCTGAATGCTAGAAATGAAGTTGCAAAGAAATTCATCCAAGACTCTCTGTCATTTACTACACGATTAATCTTCTACTAAACTTAGGTAATATATTTCTAATTTGGATCCCTGTTCATTTGCTGTATCACTGAAAGGAAGAATCCACAAGAGAGGCTCAGGTTCATGTCAGTGTTTTCTTCTTCTAATATTTCCACAGCCCACTTGGTGGTCCCTGATCATCACTTATGGTTCAAGAGTCTTTCCAAAGCCAGTGACCTTAGGTAGTTCCCAAAAAATCCATTCTAGAGCCTGGAGTCCCATTGGGCCTCCACTGGTGGAGGAGTGGAGGATACCACACTGAGTCCCAGCCCTTTTCCTTAGTGCAATATCTGTAAAAACAAATGCAATCTAAGCAAAGATTAGATTAATTTTGATCCCTTTGTCGCCTGATTTGGCTGTGTCTGCTTGCAACAGTGGAGAAGCTTGGCTAATAATCTTGCAAATGCTGTATTCTGGAAACTTTCTCCTTCTCTTTCTTTCTGGAAACTTTTTCTGGTTATATGATACCAAATAGGCAAGCAAAAGTGATTAATTGTACACAACTACACTGCCAGCTTTCCCCTCAAGCCTATTAAAAAAAATCCTGATGTTGCCAGTCATGAAGTCAGTTTCAATTCTAAGAAGATACAATTTTTACTCATTAAATTCATGGTGACATTTACTTGGCAATGGGAAATTTGTGATCAGAACGTTCAAGTATTAAATTCTTTCCCAGTCATGCAAAATGCAGCTGTGAGTTTCTCACAGTGAGGACTGAGCAAACAGTAAGGTCCCAGTGAAAACAACCACCACGGTGCAATGCAGTATCTCTTGATATTTTGCATAGTAGCTTTTGTAAATATCGAAGGATTTTGTCTGCAGTTTATAGATAACTTTTGTTCAACAACAGCTGCAGCAGAGAGCGGCTCAGATTATGCAACTCCCTTTAGAAGAGCCTGGACTAAACTCACCCACTTGTAATCAGGTTGAAAATTTGTTACCTGGGGGTTGAGAAATGAGCCTGCAAGAGGCAGGAAATTGCTTCAGAGGGGTAACTGAGATCCAAATAGTCGAGCAGAGAGTTGCAGTGGGCGGGAGCTGAGCCTGGGAGAGGACTGGGTATTGAACATTGCCGGGGCAGGGCTGGGAGACCAGGACCTGCAGCTCCCCGGGACTGACAGCCCCGAGGTGCCACTGCAGCCAGCTGGGATCATCAGCCACAGCAGGGAAGGGTGGTTTGTCGGGGTGCAGGGTGGGAGGCAGGGAAACCCGAGTCCAACTGCACCCTTTGGAAGCTGTAAATCTGCGAGCGCTTTCGGAAAAGGATGTCTCTACTTATAATTAGATCTCTCCAAATAAGAAGATTGTGATGTCTCATCACCAGCCTCGTGGTTTTGGAGACATCTGTGTTTAGTTTACTGCAGATTAAAAAAAAAAAAAGCAACAAAATAAAATTTTCAGTTCCTCCCTGTGAATTTGTTTAGATTAAAAATGAGCAGGTTTTCTATATAAAAGAAAGGTACAGTCTACCTAAGTTAGAGCTGTGGTGAATTATTATCAGAAAGGTTATTTTTTTATATCTAGTGGTTGATCTAAAAATGGCAAATCTTGTCTTGGAGAAAGTAGTTTATCATGGGCCATAAAACTAGAATAGCAGTTCTACATTCAGTCATGGTTTTATCTTAACGGGACTTCTTCTTATGATCTGGCTTTATACAAAGCCAACAGGAATACTCACAGGTATAAGAATAGTTCACAGAAATTAGAACACCAAGGGTAAGCCATATTTTCATATGTGGTGCTGGTGACAATGACATAAAACAACATTTAAAAGTAAGTATTTGAGACTTCAGGTTGCAGAGGTGTAGGTTTCCCAAACTTCTTTTTGGATGCGATATTTTTTTTCTCTTGAGCTCACGCTATGGTGGGCTGAATGTGTTTCTGAATTAGCCACAGCAGCATTTATTAGATTATGTGTAAGATTTAGCCCATTCTTTTAGAAAGTTCCTTGAATACCTTGAAAAGTTGTGTTTTACTTAAGAAACAGGAAGGGGCTCATACATATGACTTCAGCATCTTTTAAAATCCAGACTGTTTGTAGATAGATGATCTGTTCAGGACTTACCTGGGTTAGTTTCAAAGGATCAGCTTCTGTCTGTGTTATTCAGAGGACTGTAAGACTAAGGTTTAAATTAGATATTTGGGAATGCAGTGTGTTGTGCACACCCCCAACCCACTCCCAGTGTATTTGGGCTAAGAAAAAAGGGCGTAGATGCTCTTAAAACACGTTTTGGAGTGTTTTCCTCAACACTTGCACAGCTCCAGACTGTAAACTGTTTAGACAGCCTTTCAGAATTTATTTGCAAACCATGGAGAGTGCAGCAGAAGCAGCCATCCACGAGCCCTGAGTTATTCATGCTCATATTTACTAAACAATATTACCTAAAGCAGAGAGATTAGGAGCTTAATTTGGAAAGATGTTTGTCCTGCAGCACACTACGTCCAGTACCCCCAGCAGAGGCACAGAAACAGGGCATGGCAGATAACAGCTGCCTTTGGTGTCCCCAGAAAACACAGGCACTACAAAAGAAGTTGGTGCTATTTCTGTGGAAACAAAAGATGTGCTCTGGAAGAAAATGCCTGTGAAATAACAATAACAAAAACAGCTTAAAATATACTTAGGAAATGTTGGGCCAGTTCCACAAAGACATGGGTAAACAGAGCTTTAAAAACAAGCTGAGCTGTTTATTGGTGGAGAGATTTTCAAAATGGCATGACTGCAGCCAGCCCTTGCTGTGATGATAGAAAATCCTTTCTCTTGCAATGCCATTCTCTTCAAGTGAGTTTGGAACATGGTCAAACTGATCTGAAAATACATCTTAAATACCTACTACAGTATGTTATAAAGGGCATGTCACCTGGTTGCTGTCAGTCTATTAATTTCAAACTTGCCATCAAAACAACCTTTATTTTAGAGGAAGCTAAGAGAGCAAGAACCCATATGTGTCCACAGGAGGTGTAGCTATGATCCTCTCTGAGTCCCAGGAGGCCAGAGTGTTCATCCTACCAAAGTGAAAGTTCTGTACACAGAGTGGAAAGGAGAAGCAGCCACCCAGGTCACTGAGGCCTATTAACCATAAGGTCAATGTTTTTGAGCTGCTCTGTTTTCTTCAGAGCAGGAGGCACTGAAGCAGTTTTGCTGAAATGTTGCATGTGAACACTTATGCTAAGCCTGAGGAGTGAAACCATTTAATAGGCAAAATAAACACGTAAGTGTAGAGCAAGTAAAACAGTAAACAATTGTTATACCAGAAGAGCATCCCTATAAATGAATTATACACATATACAAAGGATTTATCACAGCTTACTTTGACTGGGATCCAAGTGAATATACCATTCCCATCTGAATCTTTCTGTTAAGTTTTATTTCAAATTCCCTTTTCCAAGCCCTGAACAGTGTATTTGAGATGCCTAGTTTGCTAATATTTTATCACAGGAACTAAAATAAATTCTGATCCCTTCCTATGATAAGAAAATTCTACAAGTTTTTTTTAAAAATCAATTTTTTGTGTACAGCTTTTATGTATTTTCTATTCAATGCACAGTGTGATTGAATGTTAAAAAAAATGCCTGCTCTGAACTAACACTTTGGTTTCTTATTGGTTGGACTGGAAATCTTTCAAGTGGTGCTTACTCAGATCAGCTTTTTCTCTGTGGTGATCCATAGTCCATCTCTCAAAACTGAAATACTGGGCTGATAATTGTAATCCTGCTTTTTAGTTTCTGAACTCCAGAGCTGAACGTGCTGGAGAATCTCTCGCACACTGCAAAGATTATTTGCAAGATTAAGTTGACTCTGTACACCTTGACTTAGAAAGTTTTATATTCTCTTGTAGAAATACTGAGGAGGTAGTAAAGGAGTTGTTCTAATGTGTTTGTTTAATAACTGTTGTTAGGAGACAAAATTGCAGTCAATGAGGAACATGCTGCTTTTTAATTTTTTTTTTTAATTTAAGACTTTTACCAATGGGGATGTGTGCTCTGCATTTCAAAGGTTTTTAAAGTAACAGATGGTTAAAATATACAACTTTGAAAACATAATCAAGTTCAAAATCTCTTCAGCACTGTCTACATCCATTTTTTTCCACTTCTCTTTCTATGCTACCAATATGAAAGAGTATTTGGTGGAAAACAAGGAATCCAAATTCTGATATAAACCCAAGGGAATTCTAGCAGAGATCACTGATAGAAATTAAAGCTCTGATAATATGGCTGGTGGCCCAGTACTTCCAAGGAGCTGTACAAAGCAGATACAAAGAAATCAGCATAAAGAGCATCTTTCTATAATTCCCACGTTTCTAAGAGCAATGAGATTAACAGTTAAAAAAAAAATCCAGTTAAAATCCCACAAACAATTTTTTTTGTTTCCTCCTGAATTTAGGAAAATGATCAGCCCCAGCTAACCAGTTCTAGAAGAACCTGCTTGAGCAGGAGTCTGGACCAGATGATCTCCAGATGTCCCTTCCAACCTCAACCATCCTGTGATTCTGTGAAGACCAGAATATTACTGGGATGTGAGTTGAAATGTTGTGTATATAAAAACAGTCACTCAGTAAAATTTGTTCATTTTTTACAGTTGTTGTAGTTCGCTTGCCCAATAAACCTGCATTATCATTTCATGTTTGAGCACGTAGTGGAAACTTACCCAAAACAAGGCTGTTAGTTCGACCTTCCAAAATAAAGAGGCGGGTCTGTTTGTATTTAAAAATCCATTTATAAATGGCTGTAAAGCATAAAAAAGTCATTGGCCCAGGGTGTGCTGATGCTGTGTCTGTGCCTCTCCAGTGCTGAGCTGTAGACCAAACACTTGAGTCCTGAGCACTTTGAGTTTTTAGTAAATACTGATCAAAAAACCAATGGGAGAAAACAGCAGGAAAAGACTAATACATTTATTTTCAGGAAATTGTCTGACCTTGGTTTTGCTAATTACTCGTTCCAGAAGAAAAACATTTTATTCTTTGATTCTAGTCCTTCACTTTGAAGATTATTGTTGTTTGCACATATCAGTCTTTGTTCACTTGTTGATATACACATGAGGTGAAGTTCTTGTTCCTTTAGTATTTCTAAATCCAAATTGTATAACCTTCCACATTCTCATTAAAAGGCTTTGCATGATTTTTTGCCATGGAAATTCCAACTTTGTCTGGATGGCTCTTCTAATGCAGGGGTTTATTTTGATTTTGGCGTGCAAAATTTAACAAACACATCATGATTTAGTTAAGTGTTTTTAAAGAGATTCAAGATTTTGAATGGATGTGCTTAAATTCCTGACCTGCTGATATCACTGCTGATACCAGGTGAAGTTTCTTGAGCTCTGGGGAAAGCCTTGGAATTCAGAGACTGAGTAAGAGACCAGAATTTGGCTTTTTGACAGGGGAAAGGAGCATTTAAAACATGCCTACACTGGGATGGCAGCACCAGCAACATAATAAACACAGCTTCTTACAGCAGCATGTGCTGAAGCTGTAAATCTGCTGGTGGAGGGCTCAGCAAGGGCTGTGAGTTTGAACACTTCTTTGAATTAACTGGAGCAGGGGAGGGATCCAGGCAGTCATGAACCTGTCTCTGTTTCTCCTTGCTGCCTCAGAGTCTCCCAGAGTACTCTGGGACAAGCTCTCCCTTTGTCTCACTTTTCATTTGTTGGGGGAATAAAGGTAAAATGCTATTTATCTCTCAGTCTGAGGTGGGTAATATGTTCCTTTCCTTTTCCTTGTTTGAGAGGGATTTTTTTTTAAATTTTTTAAAATTATTATTATTATTTTTATTTAAGGAAGTCAGTTGTTCCTCTCCTAAAATTCTAAATGATTTCAGGAATGCAAGTGGGAAAAAAAAAATTGTCCCTACTGCACTGAAGGGTTTTCTCCCTTGAGCATCCCAAAGGCAGGACACAAAATACAGCAAATCTTTCTGCAAAAATAGAAATGCTGACTCTCAGCAGAGCACAGTCTTGGCTTCATCAATCAGGAGACTACAAGGAACAGCACAGAGCATGTGTGATTGTTTGTATAAGCCACACTTACCTCCTTACACCTAAAATTTGCTGCAAAATTTTCTGGTCAGTTCCCTGCTCGTTTGTTTTAAACATTTCTGAGAACATTTCTGTTGAGCTTGTAGGACTTCTGTAAAGGTGTTTCAGTTTTGTGAACAGCGAGTGCTTAAATTAATGTGAAATTAAGTGAGAAAAGGGGTTTTTTACAGTGAAGTATTCTCGCTCTGCTATTGCTCAACAAAGTGAAATGAGGGCTCAGCCTCCTCAGTGATATATAGTATTTTTGAAATTCAGATGTCAGATGTAGATGTGGCTAACAGAGAAAATTGTTGCAACATATTTTTTCTTTCACAAAGTGCAATTACGAGTGATATTATTTGTAATTAATTGAGACTGATTTCTTCAAAGCTTCTCGTCATTGGCTTATATTTACCCTGCAGTGGCTTTTTTTCCCTTCAGAAGTCCATTTGAGTCTCAGTGCATTGCTATGGCAATATAAAGTGATTGGAAAATCCCTGCAGCTGGTAGAGAGGGAAGCAGACACTCCCTGAAATCTCCCTTCTGAGGTTTTATTAGTGGCCATGCTCAATAAATGACCTCATCACATAGTGCACATTGTGAGAGGGTTTACTGGGAAGAAGAGATGCTCTTGGTGGCCTATAGCTGATTTGGGGGGGGTAGAAGTGAGTTAAGCCTTCAGGATTCCTTAAACCGTGTCATGCACCAGGCTATGAGAAAAAAGACCAAGATCTTGAAGTGAAAAAGTAGATTAAATCTGTCACTTGTGAGGGCAAGGGAGTATTGTGTTTCCAAGACATATTGCAGTGGCAGAATCACAGCAGTACTAAATCCTGAGCATTCTTGCCCTAGGGGTAGGAGTCAGGCCTTTTCCACACCAGTGTTGGCTTCTCCCAGATCAGCTCGTGGTGTCTGGGATGCCTGAGTGGGAACTGCAGGGTGAGATCTAGTTGTAGGTAAAACAATATTATTAATTGTGTTGTTAATGTGCTGCCTTATGATATCTCATGGTAAATATGGTTAGAAACCACAACCCAGAGCGGCTGTATCCTGTTCCCTGTCATTTTGGGTTTCAAAACACTTGTTTTGTGTCTTTGGCAAAAAATGGGGGAGTGGTGGTGGCATTGAATGAGAGGGCAAACTCAGCCTGGAGTATAGTTTCCTTTTGCCAAGAGCAAAGAAATTATAAAAACAAATTCTTGGCTGAAAACTTAAAAGGATAGGTTTGGAATGTTATCTTAAAGGATGTTACAATCCTGGAGCTTCCAGTCATACCCCAGATAAAGCACTTTGTTTATACATTACCCCATTTCACATACAATACTTCTATGGGAGATGGGCTAAAAGAATTCATCCTGGGTTTGGAAAACAAAGAATTTAATTAGGGTTTTTTTTCCTTTCTGTGATCTGCTGGTTTTATGCATCACACATATAATCTACATTTTTGCAGCGAGTACTGGTTAAACTGTTCAAACAGATTTTATACTGTTGTTCTAGGATTTGCTCCCTCTCAGGAAGCCAAGAGAAACTTTAAATTAAATTAAACTTTAAATACACAGTATTTACATCAGTGTGACCTGGAAAAGAATCCAGGAGAGAATTTTTAATAACACCTTTACCATCCACTTTAGAGTTTAATTTGAGCTTTTATCTTTGTGTTTTGTTTTAAAGAAAATGAGACTTTTGGAGCTGTGAGAATTAAATTGGTATTGCCATTTCTATACTGATAAATTGCCTGAAGTTTGACATTTCCAGCAATATGGATACCTTCATGGCTGAGAGAGATCACAGTTTGAATAAGGTTTAGCAT
The DNA here is from genome assembly GCA_024734555.1 of Trochalopteron elliotii. Classification (NCBI taxonomy): domain Eukaryota; kingdom Metazoa; phylum Chordata; class Aves; order Passeriformes; family Leiothrichidae; genus Trochalopteron; species Trochalopteron elliotii. The sequence continues at coordinate 1,451,916 of JANPWX010000057.1, forward strand.
AACCAGTAGCTACTGAAAAACCTCATTGCCTTACAGCAAATGTTGACACCCCTCTTTATTGTTGAAAACAAACCACAAAAGGCTAAATTTTGGGTTTGTGGGCTTTGATAATAAAAGAGAGTACAATTCTGGCTTCCACTGAAGTTGACAGCAAAACTCCTGTTGTCTACACTAGCAGCAGGATTTCTCTGTACAGCAAAGTGTGGGAGAGTTGCAGAAGATCTGTAAATATTTTTGAAATTCAGTACTAACTTTGGTTCTCCTAAGTGCTAAGGAAAAAATTTAGCTTTCTCCCTTGAATGCGTGGCATTTTAATTCTGGTTGGTAATTTGCTCTTACTTATGCCTGGCTTAAGAGCCCACAGAACAGAAGGTGTGGTCTTCTAAAATAAACTTGTATTGTTTTCATAGGATCCACTTGATGCTTCTCACTTTTGCTTTAGCAGTAAAAGTGACTTGTGCTGACAGCTACAGTAATTGCTGTGCACGGAATAAAACTGTCTTATTTTTCTCGTTCCACTTCTAAAATTTAAGTGTATTCTTGCAGATCTAAGCTGAAATGCGTAGATAAATTTTTGCTCTATGCCATAAAAATGGTTTATATGTTTTTCTGATACTTGAATGTGCAGAAGACACATGTAATCATTATTGAAAGGTAAAAAAGAGAATGGGGCAGATTTGGAAGCAATGAATTTTATTTTTATATCCCATTCTTTCTCATTGTTTGTTATTTTTATAAGCTCTACTAGTCCTTTTTTCAACTCCCCTTAGAATTAAAGAGAGCCAGAACAAAGTACAAAGAGACTTTTGTAGATGTCTAAAAGGTGAAGCACTCTTTTCAGAGGTGACAAAGCTCTAACTTTAAAATGAGTCCTGCTAACGGGCCATCTACTGGTGCAGCAGGTAGGCACTTGCTCTGAGGGAAGGTAGAGCTTTAAGCAAATATCAATACATAATGGTCCTGTCACAGTATTCATCACAATTTCTGCCTCTTTTCACATTAGAACATGGTTAGAAAATATGGAAAATTGAATCAAATGCCATTGAAGATTGGGCATTTTTGTGGTGATGGACTCACTTTTGAATTTGACAAACCACACACTTTGAAGATCACATTGTCTTGTGACTCTTCACCCCTCACTGGTCCTTTTTGCCATGTCATTACAAGCTGGCTCCTACAGAAGTTTTTGGGGTTTTTTTTGTTTTGTTTTTGGCTTCTTTTTCTACAATGCTGTGTCAGAAGGTGAGGGGAGGATCTGTTTTTGAATGCAGATAGTGATGCTATTTAAGCATTGTGCTCTTTGGTAGTAGGAATAGGTTCCAAGGATCTTTTGCAGTAGCTCAGTTATTAGCTATAGGATTAGTGGTATCTCTAACAATCACCACTGGTAGCAGCTCAGGGGAGTCTTCCTCAGAAATACCTTTGTGTCTTTGCTCATAGCACAGGAAGGTGTCAGCCAAAAGTGGGGGCACAAGAAAAGTCAATTCTTCATGACTCTTTGGAGAGACAGAAAAAATACACAGCGACACACAGACTTGAGGAGGCTTTTTGGCTGATCATGACTGATCATACTAAATTGGTATAAAGAGCTACATGGGATAAATTTGGCAAAACTTCTGGATTCTCTTTCACTTGCCTATGGGAGGAAAAACTTCAGACAACATCAAGTTACATGTCAGATTGCCCAGTATATTCAGGCTTGCACAGCCAGAAAAAGAAATGTGTGTTCTTAACAGTGACTTAATTTTTCTGCCCTATGATGCTGGCTGAGGTTAGAAGCCTTTCAAAGAATCTTTGTTTAATTTCCATTCTTTCATGTAGAGTAGTGTTATTCTGTGAAGCTATCTAGCTGAGCCACATACATGGGGGATGAATGCTTTTGCCTAGAATGTAGCAAACTTGTGATCAGCAAAAGTGGAAAAACCCACATTCTTGCTGCCTGCTGGAACGCACAGCTGCATTCCCGGCAGAACCAGCCAGTCCAAAATCCTCCTGTCTTTTCTTCTGTTGTCTGGCCTTTAGTTGGGTGGCTACTTTTTGTTTGTGGATTTCATTTGCAAGGCTACATCTCTGCTGTCATGCATGTAGGTGCTGGGGTTTGGTCAGGGGAAGTGGTTCCTTGCTGGCACTCACTGAGGAACAAGAAAACAGCATTTCCCCTGTTATGTCAGATCCCTGACAGGAATAGGTAGCTCACTGCTAAAAGCAGCACGTGTAAAGTGTCCCCCCTCTGCTCAGGACATGCAAGTTGTATTCTGCAGTCTGAGATAAGCATTGTTTCCTTGGATCGACCCAACAGCCTTGTTTTGAGATAAAATCCTCAGGCTGTTTGTCATGTTCACAGCTACCAGAAGGATCTGGCTCTGGAAGGAGTGAGCAGCTGCTGTTCCGTGATGGATTTTAGTGTGGAGGCTTGCCTGTTGCAGGGGCAGGGGGACAGCAACTTAGAGGAGACAAAAAAGACAAAAAATATTTGTAAAAGAGGATTTAGAACATGACTGAGTGCCACACAGACACTAAAGGCACAGCACAAGGATCTGAAATCCTGGGCAGTTGCTGCTGTTTTTACAAGTCAGTGCTGTCAGTGGAGCTGTAGAATTTTGCTCTGTCTCTGCTATTGGTAATTTTTTTCCCCCAGAGTTAGGGTACGTTAAAAATATTTTATTGTACTGTCATATTCTCCCCTGTAAGCAGATAAAGTTGTCATTCTTTTCAAATTAAAAGAAGAACTGTGAAAAATAAAAAGGGAATCTCTGTTCTAGTGCACTGTGGTGTCACCCACAGAACTGCAGTTTTCAGTTACATAGTTTGAGTTGCAGAGAAACACTTATTTGTCTAAACTGAGGTAATTTTATAGATCTCTAAAATCTGCATTTTTCTCTCATGTCCCTTTCCCCCCAGTTTTAGGCATCCAGAGAAAACCTGAAACTGTAAAATAAATCTTCAAATGCTGCAGAAGGCTGAGCATAGCTTTTATTACATACCTTTGCAATTAGAACTAATTTACTGCCCTGTGAGATGGGGGAAATGTACAAGGAACTCCTTGAGTAAGTACACCACAGTAAGAAAGGCAGAGCTGTTCTGTTAAAGTTATCTGCTTGTATTCAGCAATTATCAGGGTCATTCTTACAGCTACATACCTCAGAGCATTAATTAATGGGGCTGCAGCTGGTGGTACCACTTTGGCTGCTTCAGCCCAGCCTCTTATTCCATATTTCTCAGGTTCATATGACCAATCTTGGACCACATCCCATCACCCTTTTTTTCCCCCCAAAGTACAAAAAGTACTTAAGTCTCTACTGGAAAACTGCCAGGCTTTCATGAAAAGAACAGAGCTGTCGTTTCTTTGCTATTTTTATCTCCTCTGCCAAAAAAGACACCATGTTGCATTGGCAGTTGTATATTTTAAATTGCTTTCTCTGTTGAGCTTCTCAGGTCAGACCCCAGGCTTTCTGCAGCCAGTGGATGTCCAGCATGTTGCTGACTGCAGCTCCACTCTGCATCTTGGGGCACTGGATTACTTTAGGCCATGATTCCCACACACAACAGGACTGCACTTCTCAATTTCCCAAATGTCAGGAGGCACACAAGTTTGAAAAAGAGCTGGTGGGGCAGGTGTGTGGAGAAAAGCCTGTGATAAAAGAGACTGTGATAAAAAAGCCAGTCACAATGCCTTTTGCAACAGGAGGATGCAGTCATGACTAGGTTTGGCATAGTGGCAAGATTCCCCTGGAATTCCCTTTCCTGGAGCCAGGATCTCAAGGTCTGAAGGACTGGAGTGGGTAGAGTTGTTCTGTCCTGCTGTGGTTTGTGTAATCCTGCCGTGAAAGTCAAGTCACTTCATCCCCTCTGTGCCAGCTTTTATTCCTCAGGAGTTCTTGAAACAGAAACAGAAAGGAGGTAAATCTATTCTCATTGCTTTATGTCCTTTCAGCATAGAAGGCAATTTCACACAATTGCAATGGAATTTTAAAGATGGAGTTAGCTGCCAAAAGCATTTAAAAATAAGATTGTATGAAAGCCCAAAACACTTACTTTGCCAATGCTTCTAATTCTGATGAATTGTTATTTAAGATACTACTTTGGACTGTGAGAGGTAAGATTTCATTGCCAAAATACAGTCTGTTCCTGCAAAGACTGACTCTTGTACTTAAATTTGAATGAATACTATGAGTGGCCTCTGCTGTAATTGCCACAGCCTAATTTGGGATATGCAGAAAGCTTGTGAGATTAAAACTTTTTGAAGGGTATTATTAATGTGGACACAGTCTTCAGCTCCAAACTGCCTTGGAAATATTTGCATTTAGTGGTACAGCACCTCAGTGTGTACTTTTACTATTTACTGAATAACCTATAATATTACTTATTGTCTCTTAAATATATATATGTCTCATCCATATAGGTGTGGAAACACACACAGATAAATATCTGAAAAAAGACTGGAAATCAGTGGAATATAGAGAGATGGGGAAAGGCTTCATGAAAGCTGTCCTACCACAGGAAACACAGTTTGCTGTAAAGTGCTCAGTGGTGAAAAATGTAACCACAGCTATTCTCTCCACTTTGAAATATTCCTTTCTCCCTCCTCCCCCTACATTCTCCTGGATCCTCGAAATCCTTATAACAACAGGTTTTGTTAAGGTCACTTTGATCATACAGTTCCTACTGTAGAAAGCTTTGTAGTTGAACACCTGCTTTATATAGGTAAAGATGAACTTTCATACTTAAAAAAAGGCTTAATCATCTTTGGTATTGATGCCAAATAGAACACAGCTAGGGATTCCTCTGCTTCAGATAGGAGAGTGAACTTTCTGAGCATTTACAATGATATTGATGAACAGCACATGTCTTTGGCATTCTTTACAAAGTGTAGTAACTGCAAGGTAGCTGGTGATGCCCTGAAGAGGATTAGCAATTAGAAAATTAGAGGGATAGTAGATACAAAATCTGGTACAGCTTCTTACATGCTGCTTTAAATCTTTTACTGGGACCACACTGTAAGGAAGCAGATCCTTCAGCTCTTAACCCACATGCAAAGCAAACACTCTGGCTTTTATTGCCTTTTTTTATTCAATCTGCTCTATGCCAGCTTCTGTTAGTACAAAATTTGGTACTTGGGAGTTGAGAGCTCTTTTGTCTTCCTCCATGTAAATCAGCTAATCCCAAGGCCTGGGCAGGCTGCCTTCCCCACACACAAGTGCTGAGAGAAGTGATACTTGAGGGAGCTTGCAGGTTTGGTTCTTTAACTGAGCAGTGATTTATGGCTTTTGACTGAGGTCATTGCTTGGCACATAGTGATGACCAGTTTGATGGATTAAGAACTCAAGCAACTCAAGGGCCCTTAACATTTGCAACCAATCATTATCTTGCTGGCAATGACCACAACAAAAAAACCCCACATATTCTTCTTTGGATCTATTTTAGACTAGTTTAGCTTTGTTTTCTTCTTGGAGACTTACTGCTGCCATTGGATACTCTTTGATTTGGTTCCAAGGATGGGTCAGAGTCACATTTTTCTTTGATAAACCTATTTTGGTCCCCTCGTTGATGTACACTGCCGAGAGTTGCACATTTCTTTTTGGTCTGCTATTGCATTAGCACATCAAGAAGGGCTGCAGGGGCCAATGCTGCAGAATGGGCAGGAGGGTTTTACACAGTGTCAGAGGGTGCACATGGGCTACTTTTGTGTCATCTGAAGAAGCAAATCCCGATTAACAGCACCTCAGATATCACTGGTTCATCAGTGTCTGTGAGGTGTGTAAGGCAGAGTGCTTCAGAGACAGCAATAGAAAGGTTTTACTGCACTAAAGGGGTGGGGAAGAAGCTCTGAATAAGAGAAACTCTATGAATATACGTTATTCACATATTTAAAATTAAGCCTAGTTCAGGAATAAAATAGTGAGATCAACTGCAATTCTCTGCTAAGCTGATACTAATGTCAGTGAAGGTGTAATACTCTGTGACTTTGATATTGAACCCCTTAAAAGCCAGGCTTTGAAAGCTGTCTGTGCTATGTTAAAAGTGTCTTGCTGTACTGCATGGCAGGGAAGGAGATATTTCTACCATATTTACTGTAGGCAGCTCAAACAACAGCAGTAAGAATCAACACTAATCAATACTTGTATAGCACTTTTTACCTATTGAAATAGCATCTCTTGCACAGGACAGTCCTGGTTTTTTCAGGCAGACATGTTCTGAAGGCCGTGATTTATTTTTCCTCTATGGTATTTTACATTCCCAAGTGTTTATTAGATTATTGGTATGTCTTTGGGGTTTTAGTATTCTCTGTTACATTTTAAATTACTGAAATATAAGTTGAAAATAAGTTGCCTAAGTAATTATCTCTGTTTTATTCTGTGCCAATGCCTTGGAGCCATCCTGCTGGGTCCCTCTCCAGTGATAGGGGCTGTATAAATGTAGGAGAAGGTGTTTCAGACAGAGGAAAAATATATTTCTGTGGCATGCAGAGGAAGTCAAATACCAAGAAGGCTGTTCTTTTGCTCAGTGCAGCTCTTTCAGAGTGACTTGCATGGATGAACATGTTCTTTCCTGAGAAGATCCTCTGGCTCAGAATTGTGTGATCAACGCTCCTGAGCTGAAAATCTGTGCTGGAAACATCAACATGTACATGCAATGCTCCTGAGCTGAAATTCCATGCTGGAAGTATTAGCATGTACATGCAATGCTTCTGAGCTGGAATTCCATGCTGGAAACATCAGCAGGTACCTTAAACACTTTTGGGCTCCATTGCATCTGTTTCATAGAGCTAAGAATCCTCCTTCCAGGCTGCCTCAGATCTGGATGTTCATGTTGGAAAGTGCACATCCTCCTTCCTGCAGATGAAGGAGGGGACCGAGCACACTTTGACTGTGGCCATAGGATCTGTTGCAGCAAGAGCTGGGACCAAGACCTGCTGCCTGGTAACCTACTCACCTCTGCCTTATTCACAGGAGGGTGGGGATGAAATGAGTTTTCTTCAGATCGCCAAAAATGTCATCAGACTCCAGAGATCTCCCAGCCTAAACTGTCTCCAACGCCTTCTCATGAGTCCAGGGCCTCACCTCTTCCCCTCTGTGCAGCTGCCAAAACCTCTTGCTTCCTTTCACTGACAGCTCCACCAGGGCAGCTGTGTATTTTCAATGAGTAGCACTAGGAAAATTTGGGGACGGAATATAATTAAATTTTTAAAACCCACAGGAAAGTTTCTGGTTTGAACATATTAGTCACTCAAGTTCAATTAAAGCTTTGCTTCTAAGGAAGTTACCTGATGCTAACACAGAAGGGAGAGCTGCAGGATGACCTCTGCTTTGCTGAGATCACTGTCATTTACATCCTGATTTGAATCCATAGGAAGACTGAGGTGCTGAAGGCCAGTGACAGATTCATGGAAGGATTTGTGTCAGAACCAATTCAGATCTTGGGAGTTTCTGGTTACAGTTACTGTGCAGAAAGCTATGGCAGCATTCCCTTCATGAAGCACAGCAAAATTCCACCTCTCCTCATCATCTGATGAAGGGAGGGTAAATATTAAGTGCACTTCAGTTGTGAGCTATTCTGAGCTAGGATTCATGCAAGTCTTGTTCAGCAGAAAAAAAGTAGTGCTTCAAATGCCTTATAATCCCCTTTTTTCTTTCAGGCAGCCCTAGATGTTGCTACATAGAGGTAGGTCTGCTGCTGAAGCACATCCCTGTGGAATCCTGCTTGCTTCCTAGACAAGAGATTCTTTAGCTCATGTGGGGCATTTTCATAGCTGGTGTCTCTTCCTGTATATATTTTGAACATTTGGGAAGTCAGTGCTGCATTATATGAGACACTGACATACGAGACACTGACATGCTCTGAATTTATTTGCTGGATGTGGAGCTGTTTAGCCCTGTCAGAGTCCTTGTCTGGACTGAAGGAAATCTAAGAACACAAGTGCCAGCTGAATGGAAACAAGAGAAAATGATCTGGGCCTTCTTGGGCGTGCAGCTCTCACATGTTCAGCTGAAGCTCTGTGAATATGTCGGTTCAGATGGAAGGCCAGCAATGGGAAAGAATTGCTGACCATCCAGCTTTGACCACCAACAAAGCAGCTGTGGATTCCCTGGTGTGAAAGGTCACTCCTCCCACCATGACCACCTTATGGTTTTACCATTTTTCCTTACAGAACCTATTAGCTGGCACCTAGAGAATAGAGCTATGTCTGGCATACTCTGGACAGGAGATGATGGCAGGAGAATGAACACAGCCATCTCCCAAAACCATCTTTAACTTCCCCCCAGACCTCTTTGCACCCTTCCACACTCCTGAAACAACTCTGATTCTCTTCAGCAAAGACTTTTGGCTTCACTGTTAGAGATCCAGGTTGGCTCCATGAGAGAGTTTGCATGGTCCTTTCTGGTTTCTGCATCTGAACTTTCCCCTTAGCTCTGCAGAACGTGGAAACCCAAGTGATAAAACTGCTCATGGGCAAATTCTGCTGCCTTTCTCCCTAGGAAGGTGCCACATGTTACATCTGAACTCAATGATCAAGACCCTTTTCCTCTCTGCAATGCAATGTGCTTTGGCCACTTATTCTGAGAGAGAATTGGGCACATTTTTCATTTGCTTCTATCCCCATATCTCAATTTCAATTAAGAAGGAACACCCAGAGATCCTCTAGAAGCCACATGGTAACTCAGGGGCAGGTTTTCAGGACAGGCTGTAGGAGATACCTTCAGATGGTTTAGGAAGACACAGCACTGGGATGGGAAAATTTATCAAGAAGATTTAGCCCTAGGTGTTTCTAGTCCCACCCTGTAGCTGGCAAGTCATTGAAGAATGGTCCAAACCTCTCCCTGTCATAGGTATTGAACCTGCTCTTTTGGAACCTCAGCTACTACTGGTATTGGGAGCAAACCATGGGGGAGTTAAATTTCTGCACTTAAAAATTTGTAAGCAGAAAAGGCTTTCCAAGAGTTTGTACCACTCCTTTGGGGATTATTATTTTTTTTTTTTTAAGAACTAGCAGCTGGAGTTTTAAGTGACAGCTACTGATCTGATAGACACTAGAACTCATAATTTTGATAATTCTGTTTCTGTCCTTGTCAAGCACCCTGTTAATGACTGGGTCTCTGCCCCACCTTGAGCAAAACTGAAGCTGATTTTGGGTATCACTCATGCTTAATGACATTTGGGAATGAAGGGTACTATAATAATGGAGCTGGTGTCACAAGTCTTGTCAGATGGGAAAAACTGGGAAATTGTCCTTGTAAGACTTTGTATTGTAGAGTGACCTGGGTACTTTTATATTATCTAGTCAGTTTTTGACAGAGCAAGGAATTGATATATAGCTCACAAGTACATCTATCTGGGGTGGTTTCTGTCAACTTGGCTGTTTCTTTTGTGGTGTCCTTTTGTGTATGTCACAGGACAACTTTTTATGGAGTCCTTTATAGGAAAAGGAGGAGAATCAGTTTACATCCCACTTAGAAAAAATGACATCAAAAAACATCTTCAAAGTCCAGCACCTTTCCCTAAGCAAAAGTAAAAGCTTGAATGGTTAAATCAATCCCAACTAATTCAGCATTTAGTAAACTCTGTCCTTACTCACACATTCTACTATTCCCAAGCAGAGTAAAATGTAGGAGACAACGGTGCAGATGAAAAGAAACAGAAAATATCCCCCTTTGGAAGGAGGCAAGTTCTCCTCTGGCATATTTAAAGCAACCTAGTGTTTCTACCTCTAGATTGATGTTATTATGCATCTTTTCCTTCCCCCATCCATATAAATGTTTGGTTCAGCTTGCTGAGGATTGATCAAATCTTCTCCCTTCACAAGCCTCCATGGGTGGAGACAGGATCCAAAATGCCAGCAAATAAAGGTTTTGAAAATGCAGTATCAACAGAGCTGTGCAAGTAACTCCTTTTAGTGGTTTCTTGGCTGAAATGTAATGCTGAGAAACTACTTGTTCTGTGACAGTGGAACTAATGAATCCTGGCTGCCTGGACTTCAATCCTTGCCTCCCAGCTCTTTGCCCACCCCTCAACCCCTGCTCCCTCTATATCACCTGTGATTCCCTCCCCTCCAGCTACCTTCACTTCCCTTCCCTTCCTTCTCCCCAGATAACAGCTGGGCAATGGTAGCATGGATTGCAGTTTGCTCTGATGAGTAACTGGGCAGGGAGAGCAACTGCAAAGAAGTGCTGAGCTCACTCGGCAGAGCTTCTTTGGTGGGGGCACTGGTGTAGGTCCCTCTTTTTCTATTGAGCTGCCAGCTCCTTGAGCTTTGTGCTCACTCAGCTTTGCTGGGAATGTCATGTGTGTACAGAATTTGGCTGAAACAGCTCAGAGGTTGAAAAGTTATTTGAGAGACAGATGGACTGGCAGTGCTATCACACAAGCCTCATTTCCTGGGGGAACCTGCCTTCAAACGCTTTGCTTGAACCAAGATAAAATGTTTTTGCTTTGTTTTCCAAGACTTGTTAACTGCTTGGATTAAACTAAATGTGTGTATTAAATGATACTGTAAGCATGCGAGTACTCTTCTGCTAGTTTATGTCTTTTTTTTTTTTTTTAATAGCAGTGGATTTATTTCTTTGCATATTTTGCAAGCAAAGCATGGCACAGCTAGCCCTGCCTAGTTTATGTTGGCTTCACATAACTTTTGATGTCATGACACTATTTATTTTACATTCTTCTTCTCTTCCTCTGCATTTGATGCATCACCCAAATGCTGCTGTCTTTATGGGAGAAATACACCATGTCTTTGAGCACTTGCTGTCTTCTTAAAAGGTTATGGTATTAGTCCAAAGGTATTTTTCTCCTCACCTTAGCATGATTTCAAGTGTTTCAGCTTTACCTAATACAGAAGTTCAAAAACTATAAGGAAATGGCTAAGTACACCTTAAGTACTAATAAACTTTAGAAATTACAAGCCCTAGTTTGCCATTTCCTTGAACAGGCATCGTGCCCAGTCATTCTGTTTGGACAGACACAAATGAGCACTGGGATAGAGTCTTTTTGCACATATTACCATATTGTATTTAGTGATAAAGGTATTTTGTTTTCCTTCTTATGAACATAGCAGCCATCAGTATTAATAGATGGCTCATCCTCCTTAAAAAAAAAAATTCTAAAATTTGTGTCTGATTCACAAGACCCATTTTGTATCAAATGTTTATCTTCTTTTCCTTAACTCATTCTACAATTGTGACCAGCACTTTGTACTGCACTGCAGGGCATTAAGTGAAGAGACACAACACAATTAAGATTTTTTTTCTGATTGAGGAGCTCTGTACTGTAATATAGAAAGAACAATAATGAAAAGATAACCTCAGAGGGCCATCAATGCCATGATAATCTATCTAACTTTAGAGTAAAAAGAGTTGTGCAAACTATAAAAAGGATGCAACTGGCAAAATTGATCAGTAACTCAGAATTGTGTTGAAATCCAGGCCCTAATTTCATAGTACAAGAAGTTCAGCTAAGCTGTTAATATTTTCTAATAATCACATTTCATCTGCTGCTGTTTTTTATTTGTACCACTGAAGAACCTCAGAACCCTGGTGGCAGACCAGTGCCACACTGTTCTAACACTATATAACCACAGAACAGAGTGAAGGTTCTTGCATTTAAGGATTGTGAATTCTCACAAAATAAGTCACTGCTTTGAAAACCATCCATCATGAGACTATTAACTATTAATCTATTCAGTAAACTGTATTTTGTCTTTTCACCTGTGTTCATTTCCAGATGTCATTCAAAAACATTTTTCTCCCACATATGTATTTAATTTTTGTCCTGTATTTAATGCATTGTGTAAATGTACTAAAACAAGCTACGCTTTGAGGGAACGATGTGATTGCTCCATGCTGCAGATGAGTTTTAGTGCATTAGCTTTGCCATGCAAGTGCAAAAATATGATTATTGAGGCAGCTAAAAAGGAAATACAAATGTAGATTAGTAGGTCATAGTGTCTTTTATTATTACTGTATTCAAATCCAGTCTTGACTGTATTAAATGCATCTTTGTGACACTGCTGGCTGCTTGGTGCCTGGTAAATGAAGTTCACAGGGTAAATCCTGCTCGGGGGAATAGTCAAACTTGATGCTAATTGCCAACTTTGTTGCCATGGTTATGCAGAACAAACATCTCCCTAACCCCCTGGGCAGGAATCAGGCATAGCACAAAGGTAGCTAATTTACTGCTCTGAATAGAAATAGGCTGAACAGAAAGCTTTGGTCAGCAAGGGTTTCTAATCCAGTTCCAGTCATTAAGCTTCCCCATGTAGAGAAATGATCTTACGGCTTACAAGCCCTTAAAGCAGACACACAGTTTGGTTTGTATTTTCTCTATTACAAATATCAAGCCCATTTGTATTTTTTGTTCTGAAATTTGACAAAGAAGAGACAAAGTTTGGCCATGGAATCATTTCTACACATTCATTAGGTGCCCTTGTTAATGTACAGAAGGTGTTGATTTAGGAAAAATACGTTGCATTTTTATCCACCTGCTCATCTCTACAGTTTCTCCCAGTGGTGCTGAACTGCCACAATGAAAACATCAAAGTTTTAGTGTGTTCTGTGTCCCCAGCTAAGTCATGGCTAAACACTTGTGTCCGCTGGGTGCCACTGTGTTGATAACAGCAAATGGAGCTCCCTGTAAAAGTGGATGAGCCACAGAGATAGGAGAGAGCTTGACTGCTGCTTCTGAGGGAAAGAGAGTGAGAGCAGAAGGAAGATCTATATTGAGACAGTAAAGACCAGGACACACGTGGAAGGCCAGAGCAGTTGGTGAGGGGCTGGGAAGCTCCTGGTGGGCTGGACAGAGGACCTCTCTTCTTTAGGGACATTGTCCCCTTCTCCCAGCTATAGCTGCAATCCCTACTTCTCCATTTCTGCTGCCTGCAAGAGCAAGTTTGGTAGATGGAAAGGAGATGAAACTGAGATGATTTTGACATTTTGTCCCACTTGCTTTGACAAAATCCTTTTTGGCCTATGCTTGGGGGTAGTGCTGTGCACAGCCACTGCTGCTCACAGCAGTGAAGGGGATACATAAACCTTGTGTCTCCAGCTGATGAGGGCAAAACTGACTGTCAACTGGCAGTTGTGCATGTTCTGCCAGCAAACTACACAAAAATATATTTTTAATTAACTTCTTCAGTTATAAAAGCCATTTAAGTGACATATGACTTTCAAAACATGATATTCTATGGGGCCCATATATCTCTCCGCACTCCTGTGTTTGCTTTTCCTGCTTTAGCATTTGACATTAATGTCTGTCATTGAACATCTCAACCTTTGTATCTTTCTCATGGGAGACACATATCAGAGTGTTCAAGCTTTGTAATTTGGCGTTGCTGGCATTTTTGTTCGCCACAAATGTTTCTGATGATCCTAATGACATTTCAGCAAGTTTTGGAGGAAAAAAAAATCATTAAGAATAGAATTTTCAAAAATCCTTTGTTGGTCTGAAGTGCTCTCTGAATGAGTTCTGGGAAGCTTAAATCGAGATATGGAATCCAACCTTTCCATTTGCACTAGAAGTGAGACTATTTGCAGTCACTGTTGAAGAGAACCCCAGTGTTGAAATCTTTAGACAAAAGGTTTCGGGTTTGTTCAGCAGAGGGATGACAACTGATCAAAAATGCATTCTATGTGTATCCAGTTTAGTGAGGCACACTGATTTCCAAGACCAAAACTGCTGTCTTTTTATTTTTACAGTCTGTTTGAACTGAGATCTACATTCATTGTTAGTGAGCTTTAATAATCTAAGGGTCACTTGAAGGGCTTTTGTTTGAGAGACCTTTCAAGCCAAGCCAAGGCAGCAGTTTAGAGAACATTTCTTGTTTGTAGACAAAAATATATTAAAACAACCAAGGGAGCTATTACTCTTCCACATAATTATTTTTAATGTCTCATTGGACATGTATGAAATGCCTTTCAGTTCCTGTGGGAGAATTACTTTTTTGCCTTTTGCAGCATAGCTTTTGTTAAATTTCTGTGCTGCTTTTCCATTGAGCAATGCTCACCCCAGAAGACTTTATAAACACGAACAGTATCTCCAGGAATATGCTTCCAACATATAATCCACAGAAGTACTTTGAGATTTGTCAGCAGTCATGGGCCTGATACCTTGCATACCTTGTGCCATCTATTTTATTTTTTTTTTCTGGCCACAGCCAGGAAAGAACGTGACCCCAGTTCACAGTGGGAGAAGTCAGAGAACAGCCAAGAGTCCTGCAGGAGGTGAGGCAGAGCCATGTGCTGCAGCAGCCCATGGTGAGGGCAGGAGGATATCTCTTCACCTCCTTTTTTCCTGGTAAATAAATGCCAGGGAATCAGATCACCTTGTGTCTTTGGAATAAAAATGATTGGCAAATGTTCTGTGCTGTGCAGCTCCTTTCAGTTACCTGGGAAAGATTGAAATGGTGTGCATCCTTCCTTTTTATGACAGGAATACACTTGCAGGGAGGAGAACAAGCACAGAAGCTGAGGGAAGAGGGAAAGAGTAGCTTTATGGAAAGACAGAAACCATCCTGCAAAAATGTAATTCTAGTAAAAACATTTGGGCTTGGCTTGGAAAGTGCACGTTTTGTGCCATTTGAGCTCCACAGAGGTCCAGACTTAGCAAGCAGATGAAGGTGTTTCACTGGGACGTCCCCTCCAGTTGGGTATTCATGATGCTTTAAATCTGCCAGTTGCCCTTTTCATTTTGAAAGATGCCCAGATATTTCTTGCTCAGATGTTGGGAGCTCTCACAGGTCAGATAATAACTGTCTTATTTCTGCAGCCATCACCCTTCTTCTGGGCATGGTGAAACTTTCAGTAATCCCAAATGGACCTTACACAAGCACATCCCATTATCCATGTCTCATCATAAAGCTCATAAATGGGTATCTAGATAATTGTACTTGCTAACTGAATGTAAAGCCAGTTCCAAATATATAGTGCTCCCAGGTTTCAAAGAGATAAATTACTATATTCATCATCTTCAGATGACTAAACTTGAAGTCTTTTAAACTAAGCGTATAAAATTGTAAGTTATGTAGATGAAGTATGGTTTGCAAAATGCTCTGGTTTGTGGAATGATCTTGCCTTGCTTGTGGATAAAACCCACATTCTGGCAGTTTCTAGCAGGGAAAAGCTGTGGAAGCTGCATCTTTGAGCAGAATATGATGTTAGGAGCAAATTATTGTAACTCTGTAACACAACGATGTTCTAACATCTGAAGCAAAAGTTGCTCAACAGAGAGTGATTTAATTCTGTAAAAAGTTGCCTTTAAATGAACTGCAGTATACATCTTGGAACAATAATTATGTTGTAGCTCAAGAATATATTGTAAGACTGTAAGGGTAATATGCACTTACCAGTATCTGCCTGATGTGACAGTGGCAGAACACTTCTAAAATATTTTGTACATAAAAATCACTGCAGATATGGACCTAACAACATATTCCTTGAGACAAGGACTGTAAAGCAAACTTGGGCTTATTTTTTAATATATCATTACATGAGGGCTTCCTGTGAAGTTGATCTTTCAGTGTCATCCAAAGTTCCCTGTCCCGATTTGACAATTTTACAGCTTTGAACTCTCACTCTGTTGTTCAAGGTGATTTAATCATTGGTTTGTGTGTCTCTACATTTAGAGACTGCCAAATATAAGTGTTTGTGGAGCATCTGTTCAATTTGGAGTGCTTCTGTTTAGCAGACGTGCTGTTAGAAGCACAGCAGGCAAAATGGGAAAGACTAAATGTGTGCAGCCTGAATAAGGGGTAGGAAAAGGATGAAAGATGAAAGAATATAGTGGTCTATATGGAGCATGGCAGCATGAGAGAGAGACAGAAGAATTATGTGGAGTTTGGCAGGAGGATGTAATGAGTAATAGATGGAATGATGAAGGGGAAATAAAATCGGCTGGATGAAGAAAAGCTTCCTGACCACGAGATCTTGTTTGATTACTGAGGTTTCCCAGGGGACTTCTGTGATTTGGGAAAAGTTGTACAAGACTGTTCAGAGCCTCACGATGCACAGCTCTTACTTACCTAACAATGTGGCATCCAGGAGTGGATAGTGCTTCCCTCTTTTAACTGTGTTTGAGGTTCCTTGGATTCCTTGGATTTGCTGGGCAGCCCAGAGCATCTCTTGAGTGCTGGCTGGCCTCTGGCTTCTCTTTTAGTTAAGGTTGCTAAATAATATTACAAATCCTGAAGAAAATCTACCTCCTCTGAGCTTGTGCATGCAAATCTACCTCCTCTGAGGTTGTGGGCTTGATCCTGGTTCCTTGATGCTAAGGGCAGGAGACTGCAAGGTTGGATTGAGCAGTCCAACGTGACAGGATCTCTGAAGATTCATTAGGTGGCAATTGCAAATGTCTCTGTAATGTTCCTTTACAATATCTGGATTGATATTACTGATACACAGTGTTGGAGTGGAGCATGTTGCAAGTGTTAAATAATCTGAAATCCATATTTGGCCAGAGAACTTATCCAACTGATTCAAGAACTTTCATGCCATGATAAAGCAGATGTAGCTATTATAGGGTGTTCATGTTACCCAATCACAGAATTATTTCATTATAGATCTGGTGTCTGGCTAAAGCTGACTCCAGTAGTTCCTCTGAGAGAAGTTTATGGGATGAAAAATTAAGTGTTTTTAGCTGATATCCAACCAATTTGCTGAACTCATTTTGACTTCTGCCCAGAGGTTTTTAGAGTAGGTTTATAACTGAGAGTCCATTTGGGTTTGAGCATTTATGAAAGAAGCATTCAAAAACCCAGAGGCAGTGAAGACCATGTGGCTTCTATAAATTGGAGAGCTCAGATCATGAAGTCAGAAAAATGGGTTGATAAGCTGCTTTCCTGGTGGGTCTCTTCTGCTTGGCCTTTCAGTACATTCCTTGTTTTCAGGCAGCTACTCAGAGCAACAGGACCCATTTCCTCAAAAGCACACAGAAATTGCAAAGGCTGCTGCTGCTCGGGGTGAAACTGTGATAAATTAGGATCAGCACTGTTCAACATCTCTGTCAGTGACATGGACAGTGGGATGGAGGGCACCCTCCGTGAGTTGGCTAAAAACACCAAGCTGTGTGCTGCAGTGGGCCTGTTGGAAGGCAGGGATGCCATCCAGAGGAGCACTGACAGCCTGGAGAACCTTGGGAGAACCTCAGGGAGTTCAGCAGGGCCAAGAGCAAGGTCCTGCACCTGGGCTGGGGCAATGGCCAGCACAAACACAGGCTGGGCTGAGAATGGACTGAGAACAGCCCTGAGGAGAAGGAACTGGGGGTGTTGGTTGACAGGAAGCTCAACAGGACCCAGCAATGTGCACTCACAGCCCAGAAAGCCAAATGTGCCCTGGGCTGCATCCAGAGCACCGTGGGCAGCAGGGCAAGGGAGGGATCCTGCCCCTCTGCTCTGCTCTGGTGAGATCACACCTCCAGCTCTGCATCCAGCCCTGGGGCACCCAGCAAAAAAGGACACAGACCTGCTGGATTGAGTCCAGAGGAGGCCACAAAGATGCTCATAGGGCTGGAACACTTCTCCTGTGAAGACAGACTGAGAATTGGGGTTGTTCAGCCTGGAGAAGAGAAGACTCTGGGGGACCTTCCAGCAGCTTTCCAGTGCCTAAAGGGGCTACAAGAGAGCTGGAGAAGGACTTTTCACAAGGGCACAGAGAAGCAGGACATGGGGGAATGGCTTCACACTGACAGAGGGCAGGGTCAGATTGGTTATTAGAAAGAAATTCTTACTGTGAGGGTGGTGAGGCCCTGGCATAGGTTGCCCAGAGAAGCTGTGGCTGCCCCATTCCAGAAAGAGTTCAAGGCCAGGGGCTTGGAGCAACCTCATGGGCTGGAAGGTGTCCCTGCCCATGTAAGGAAGTTTGGAATGAGATAATCTTTGTGGCCATTTCCAACACAAAGCATTCTATGATTCTAAATATCGCTAAGAACTCAATTTTGAAACTGCACCAAATCCAATGTCTGCTTTCCTCCTGTGATCTTTCACAGTTTTGAACTGTGGAAGACCTGAATTTTGAAAGAAATCACACAGAAATGTGAGATTTTCCATGCAAGTTCATCCACAAATATTTTTTTTTAAAAAATTCTTGTGAAGATAGTCCTCCTTTGAAATATCTTCTTCTTTAATTTAATATTTATTATCTCACGGGTGCATGATTAACTCCGTATCAGTAGGTGCATAACTTGTACATTCTGAGATCTATCTAATGTCTACCAAAGGAAAAAATGTAAATCATTTAGATCTGGAACAGTGATCACAATGGAAGTTTCATTTGAAAAGGATTTATGGGGACTTGAAGTGAGTATTATGTTTTGAATAAATGCACCATTGACCAGTATCAGATTTCCATAGGCTTTATCTTGTTTTTCCTAAGCAACTGCTCATAAACTTTTTAAATATCTTGACTAGCATGATGGTGCTACTTGCAAATCTGTTCATAGTGTCGTTAACCTATGATACTGCAATCTAGAGAAAGGAATCACACTTACTTGCTCATTCCTTTCACTATTTCATTTAAAAAACATAAATAACAAGTTGACAGGGTTCCTTTGTGCTTCTTTCTTTCTGACTAAAATGTGATAAATACATCAGGAAAGGTTTGTCAAGACATCACAAAGCAGGTTTTAGTTTTGATCTGAACTTTATTGAACTCTGCTTTCATGTAATAGGAAGAAAAACAAGCAGTAGATTTGATCAGTCTGCACCCATGACTCAACAGCTACAGCAAACCCTCAGTGCTTTCAATTCCTGTGTCATTGCAGTGCTCAGATGAATTTAGTGCAATCAAACAGACATAAAATCTGAAGGGAAAGGAATGTCCTGCATCTGATGAAGAAGAAATTTGACTTCTAAGGCAAGTTCAACACGTGGGTTCCCTCCCTCCTCTCCTTTCTTTCCCCACCTCTCCCTGCAGCTTCATCTCTAGCTGTTCCTGCATAGCTCATCTCAGCATGAGCTTTGTGGGACAGTGGCAGTGGGGGCAGCAGTGCCTGCATCTGGACTGGGACTGTCACAAATCTGAGAACAGAGACAGCTGCAGCCCATCTGAATTGTATCTGATACTGCAGCTTCTGTCCCTGCTTGCAGCAGATCTCTCTTGGGTTGATGCCCTGAAACCATGGACTTTTCAGATGGCCTTTCACACTTGTGTCCAGACCAGATATCCCACACCAACACAAGGAAGAGTTTGCCTGTAAACCTTCAGTTTGACCAAAAGCCACATTGAGTGGGAAGCCTCAGGATTAAGAACTGGGAAAACTCTGGTTTCAGTTGGGGCTACATTTTTGCTGGCTGTTGCTTCCAGCCATCCAGATGGGTAAAATGAGATTAAAATGAGATTCTCTACCTCATGTGTATTGCTGCAATCCACACGTATCAGTGCGTGCAGTCCAGAGAGAGAAGAGACCCACACATCTTTATGGAGCTGTGGTTACGAAGGACTGGATTTGCTCAGTTTCTAAGGGAGCCAAAGGGCTGTGCTGGGGGGCTGGGGGCAGTGGAATGTCTGCCCAGGCTGTGAAGGAGCCGTGGGTGTTGGCTGTGCTGTGCTGCTGAGGCTGGGAGGAGGGACTTGCCGTGTTGCAACAGCTCTCCAGCCCTGCCACCCCCTCACAGGTCACATCACTGACACATCACACAGAGCTGGGCTGCAAAATGCAACCATCTGCCTTTCTTTGCTTACCCAAGCTCTTCAAGCACTCCAGAAATACAGAAATACTGCTGGAGTCTCCCATTGTTCTGGCAAAAATGCTGTCACCTCTTTCATTTCTCTGGGGTGTGCAGAAGGTATTGAACAGATCCCAGGAGCTTTTGGTTCTCTTCTGCATTAGGCACATTGCCCCCACTGCTTGTCTTCTATGCTCACCAAACATCCTCAAGGAAAGGATGTGCTTGGCCTTCCTCACTGTGTGGTACAAGTCCTGATGGACTGACATCCTTAGGAACTGATTTCAATGGGACCACTTGCCCTACAGCACTTTTAGTCAGGGGCTTACATGGATGAATTCCTCTGAGGTGTGTACAATGAACAAAGCCCGGTGAAAAGGGGGTTAGACCCTCAGCTAAGACAGACCCACCTGCTGGAGCCCTCTTGTTTCCCACTGAGGACAACTGATGAAGAGAGTATCTTCACACAGGGCTGCAAAAGGCATTTGCAAGAACAAAATGGGGTTTGGACTTCACTTTGCATTGTTAAAGTGTGTTTGTTAAAGAATTAAGTTGATAGGTAAAAGGCATGGATGGTTAGTGTTTAGGAAAACGTGCTCATGGCCAGTCTGCATACAAACTGGTAAAGGACAATTCATCTTCTGTCCCTGTCCTATAATACCCTACAGCTAGTGAGACCTGAGGCTGTGGGTGCCTTTCCTTACCCGTGAGGTACTGAGGATACTGCAGTGTTTGTCCACTGCAGCTGGAGCCTTTCTAATTCTTTTGAATGTATAAGTGTTTGGTTTACATTTCCAGTATGTACCCATATTCAAAGATGGTGCTCCAAAGAATGGGGTGGCTCAAGGAATTCTTTGAATTGGTGTCCATGCCAGGTATTGTTACTGATGTGTTTATGTATTATTTCATTTACAGTTCAGTGTGCCTTTACAGTAGGATCTGCATGCTGCTACCCGGGAGTAATTAATTCCTTAAGTCTCAGTTACCAGACACCCATTTATAATGCACTACATTTTAGAACATTTTTATTTTCTCCTGCCAAAAAAATAATTTTATTACTTTCAAAGCCATTACCGGCAATGCCAAGAACTGAGCATGTTACCCAAGAGTTTTTTTCCCCCTAAATTCCTTTTGTATGTAAGCACAAAACACCTATAAAAATGCTATGTAATAGTTTTAGCCGCTCCATAAGTACATCCCATTATATATCTAAGACTTTAAAAACGTCGCACACTCCAGATCTGAAAGATGTTACTGATACCCAGCTTTCCATGAACTCCTATTCACCAGAACCACGGCGAGGGCGGGACACGCGGGGATGCTTTATGGCCCTATACAGCTGGGTGATTTATACCGAGCCTCGTCCTAGCAGCACGCTAATAAATTTCGCGGAGCCCGCGCGGTGCCCCGTTCCTGGCGGCTGCAGCGGGCACCGCCCGGGGCGGGCCGGGCTGGGGGCGGCCTCGGGGCCCCGCAGGAGCGGGAGGCGGAGCGGGGCCGCCCCCCGGGTTGAACGCGGGGTCAGGGCCGCCGTCCCGGTGGGGCTGGGCCGGGCCGGGCCCCATCAATTTCCCGTGCTCGGTGCCTGCGTCCCGGCGCGGCACTAATGCGGAACAAATTGAGACATATCCTCTCCGTAATTAGTTCCAGCGTTTCCAAGATTTACGGTACAATAATGGCCCGAGCCCCGCCGGCCGGGCCCGGCCCGCCGCTGCACGGCGGTCCCGGCGCTGGAGAGGCTGTCCCGGCGGGGCGGGGGAAGAGCCGGGGCCGAGGGAGATGTGCAGGAGCCCGCGGGGGCTGTTCCCCATCTCCGTGGCCGCCCGGCCGGGTCCCCACCTCGGAGGGACCGCATCGCCCGGCCCAGCAGTGCCCCGCTCCTGTCAGCTACGGGGAGAGCTCACGCACCTTTCGTTCTCTGTGCATCAAAAAAAACCTCTTTTTCCCTCAGGGGATAAACAAAATGTCCTCTACGCAGCTCGAAAGCGTTCCGGTGCCCACGTCAGCCCGCACAGGGAAGGCTGGTCCCGCCTTGCCGGCGGCTCCCGGCTCCCGGGGTGCTCGCAAGCGCTCGGCAGCGAGAAATGAGAGATTGGGCCCGCCGTGATGAATTCCTGCCCCTCTGCCCCCTGCGCTCCTGGAGATGCTTCGCAGCTTTGTTTCTGCTGCTCTTGGCGCTTAAATAATCAAACTCTGATCAGCACTCTGAGTGAAAGGAGACAGATCCCCTTGCGTGCTGTGAGCGGCGTGAGCAGGAGGGGAAGGGCTGGGGATTTATCTCTGTTTCAGTCAGTCTCGCCCACCTACGAACCGCGGGGGGATCGTTTAGGAGTTTAGTAAGAGTTACCAGTCCCTTAATTGGTTAGGATGGCAGGGGGAAAACGCCGGCTGGGGAGGTGCGGCGCGGTGATCAGGTCGAAGCAGGTTCCCGAGTCTTTTTTCTCGGGATCGAGTGGGAGTCTCACTAGAATAATCCTCCTGCAGCTATTGTTTAACCCTGCAGAATGTGCTTTCGAGCACAATCGAAGACTGAGCGTTATCAGGAATTACTATAGCTATTGGAACAGCGGGAGATGAAGCCTGTCAGGGTTTTGAATCGGGCCGTGTTTGGAGGGGACGGGGCAAAATGTTCCGGGCCGCCTGGGTCTGGACACCGATACGGGAGATGCTGTCCCTGAACTGCCATCTCCTGTCCATTGTTTTCAACTGGGCACCCAAGCCCGGACGCGGGCGCCTGGCGGGCGAGAGCTGGAGTGATTTACGCCGGAGTGTGACTGGAATCGGAGTCGGGATCTCTGGGGAAGAGGCGGGCAAATGCCTCCTGCGAAGAGACAGCAGCTCCTCTCGGCATGCCGGGCGCTCCCGAGGGGAGCTGCTGCCAGCGCTCCCGGCCTGTGCTAGGCGAGTGCAGCGGGGCGGGAGATTTCTCTCTCCCCTTCGCGCTGGTTAGACAGGAACAGCTGAGTAAAGTTGCGCTGGCCGTTTCCCAAAAGTCTTCAGCCCATCCCGAGACTGAAGGGTCCGGGCTTTCCTCCCCTTCCTCAGCTCCGCCGCTGAGGATTTGTCCCGGGACGCCGCCGGGCGCGTTCGCGGCGGGAGCGCTCCGAACCCCGAGCGGCTGAGGCGGCCCGGGAGGGAGCAGGTGCCGGCGCCCGGAGCAGCACAGGGCTGAGCTGAGCTGAGCTGAGCTGAGCTGAGCTGAGCTGAGCTGAGCTGAGCTGAGCTGAGCTGAGCTGAGCTGAGCTGGCACCTCCGGAGTCCCCCCCAGCCTCGCCAGCAGCCGCGAGGAGGAAGG
This sequence comes from Trochalopteron elliotii, assembly GCA_024734555.1. NCBI lineage: Eukaryota > Metazoa > Chordata > Aves > Passeriformes > Leiothrichidae > Trochalopteron > Trochalopteron elliotii. The sequence goes on from JANPWX010000057.1 coordinate 1,474,856, forward strand.
ATGCGCTAATGGCCAAGGGCTCGTCTTGTTTCACTGCTGGAAAGTGCGAGAGGAGAAGGTTTGGAAGGGCTTTGGCAGTTCTTCCGCCCAGGTGGAATAATGCAGCGCTAAGCGATCAAGAAAACATTTTCGCCCTTTCAAGATGATTTATCAAGCTAGGTTATTTCAAGAAAAGAGGAAACCCCCATGCTAGCTCGAAAAACAACCCACTACGGGAAACGCATTTTCTGTTTGCTCCTAGAGAGCTCTAGTTTTCATGGGAAATTAAATACCCCGCTTAGGCTGGCCAAAGACTCCCATTCCTGTATGAACGGTGTCCATCCCAGAGCGGAAGATCGTAAAATCAACCATAAAATCGTTTAGGTACCTTTAAGGTACCTAAAAGACCTTTAAGGTACTGTGTTCAACCAACCTCGTGTGTCGGTCCGTCACAGAAACGAGCAAAGCCAGCAGCAGCCCCTCTCCCGATCCCGCAGCTCCCGGGCAGGGGGTGACCGCGGTGTGCGGGAGCCCCGGTGCGGCCGGAGCGGGAGGAAGAGCGGGAGCCCTCGGTGTCAGCAAGGTCAGCGCGATCCCCCAGCACGGGCACGGGCTGCCTTCACCACTGCCCTCCGAGGGTGCTTCAGTTTGCCGTGGACTCTGAAGCGGCATGTCCTGTAAACTTGGAGGATATTTAATATCAGCAGAAATAACGAACAAATCTTTCGCACTTGCTTTACGCGTGGATTTTTGTAATAAATAGATGTATGAGCCAAAAAGAGAGATTTTAAAAGGAAGTTATCTGAAATAGTTTGTGAAAAAATAATTTCACTAATAACAAAAACCGACCGTTATGACGAACTAGTTTTAAGAGAAAATGAAATTATACTTGGCTACACCAATAACCACCTATTTTAAATTTTTTTTGTTGTAACAGTTACTCTTAGAATCTCGAAACATCGCTTCAAGGTTGGCGATGCTTGCAGTAACCTTTGGTGTCCCGAGGGAAAGGAAATCGCGCGGTGTACATTGCCACCGGCAATACAAGGGGCTCGGCGTGTCCTGCGGCAGGTGAACCCTCACGGCTCTGTCGCTGTTGTCGCTGCCAAGGAGGGTGAGGGTGCGGGCTCAGCGCCGCGGCGGCGTCTGAGGGCGGTGGCCCAGGCGGTGGCACGGTTCTAATGACCGGTGACAACGCGCAAGGGACAGGGCGGCGGGGCCGGTGCGACCCCGCGCACTCCGCGAGTACCGTGAGCCGGCAGCTGCCCCACGTCTGCTCGTGGAAGCAGCACCCCCCACCGCCGGGTGATTACTCCTTCGTAGCTCTGCAGGATTCCCTTCCTTGCCTTTGGAGAGAGCGTGTCCCGCCCGCGGCAGGTACCGCCACGTCCCGCGGGGTTTTGCCGCCCGCCCCGAGCAGTCGGTCTAGGTGGGGTCCCGCACCTCGGGAATCACGGTACCCCTCGCTGCCGGGGCCCAGCCGTGTCCCCGGGGAGGAAGGATCCTCCGTGGATAACGTGTAAGGTGCCCTCGGGGGACCTCCGGCCGCCGCCCCCGGCATGGACGCTGAGGACCGGCTGTCCAGGAGGCTGAAGAGGAAAGAGAGGCTCCGGGCCTTCCCGGGAGCAGTGCCAGGTGAATCTCCCAAAAGCAGGTTACTCAGCGCTGCTGTCCTCCCCCGCCCGCCCAGCTGTTTCCTTCCCCTCACACACGGGCAGATCGGAGGGACAGGGCTAGGGCCGGGCACACTCCGGCTCCGGGCCCCTTACAAAGGGCGCTCACCCCTCCCCTCGCCGGCGGAGCCCTCGGTATCCCGGCCCGGCCAACTCTTGGCGACGTCCCTGCACCTCCAGGGACAGGGAGTGCCCGGGATGCGGGGGCAGGCAGCTCGCACCCCACCGGAGCTCATGAAGACGCAGGTTCCTCCCGTAGCGGGAGAGGCACCTGGAAAGACACTTTCCCCTCTCAGGAACGGGGTCCGCCCGCCCCGGGTCGTGTCACTTCCCCCGGTTCCTGCGAGGGCGGAGGCTTCTCCGCGCGGTCCCCAGGGCCTGCGACCTGGCCGCCCTCGGGAATCCCCACGGACATGCACGGAGCTGGCGGGGGAAGTCAGCCAGCACGTACTTACTGGCCACCTGGATCCCTCTAACAGTCCTGCAAGCCTCTCCTAAAGCGGAGGAACGTTAGGGCGAGATTTAGTGGCGCTTGCACCAGAAGAAGGGTGGGAGTGATGTGTAGGGGAGATATATTCTCCCACAGTCACCTCTCCCCCTCCATCCTTGGCTCTCCTGTGTCTCCCCTCCCCCCCGCGCGTCTGGTCCGGCTGGGTTCAGCCGAGCGGGCTGTGGGCAGCCCCTCGGCGGAGGTTGTGTGAATGGAGGATCGGCGTGGCTGACTCCTCCTCCCCTGCGAGCGCCTCTATTTGAGCTTTGCAAAGTTGAGGGTGAGCAGGCATCCGAGGTGAGGCGTGCGCGGAGGCTGTGCCCCCCTAGCTCGGACAGGCGGACGTTCGTACAGACAGACACACGCACACGCGCGGACACACAGACACACGCGCACCGCGCCCTGCCCTGCGCTGCGAGCGGGTGCAAGCCCGGAGGCGATCCTGGAGAACAACCTTTCCCTGTCGCTGCTGCCGGCTCCCGCAGGGCTGGACCCGGGGAGCTGCGTCGCGGAGCAAACTTCCCCCAAAGGGCTGAGCTCGCCGGCCTGGTGCCTGCAGCCGGAGCCGGCCTCCGGCTTGGCGGGCAGGGGCCAGGTGTCTTGGAACAAGTGCGGCCCCGGGGGAGACTGGCTGCCCGGCGGCAGGCAGAAGGTCTGCGAGCAGATGGGCTCCGACGTCCGAGACCTCAACGCGCTGCTGCCCTCCGTGCCCTCCCTGCCGGGCAACAGCAACTGCACCATGCCGGTGAGCAGCGCGGCGCAGTGGGCGCCTGTCCTGGACTTTCCCCCGGGGGCCTCCTATGGCTCGCTGGGACCGCACTCCTTCATCAAGCAGGAGCCGAGCTGGAACGGATCGGACCCGCACGAGGAGCAATACCTGAGCGCCTTCACCGTCCACTTCTCCGGCCAGTTCACGGGCACGGCCGGGGCTTGCCGCTACGGGCCCTTCGGCGCCCCGCCGCCCAGCCAGCCGCCCTCGGGCCAGGCTCGGATGTTCCCCAACGGGCCCTACCTGCCCAACTGCTTGGAGAGCCAGCAAGCCATCCGCAACCAGGGTAAGGGCCGCGCTGCCGGGCGCCCCGGGCTCGTGGGGCGGCCCCCGGAGGCGCCCGCTCAGCCTCGCAGGGCCGCGCCTGATGTAAACACCGAGCCCAGTCTCTCTCCGCGGCGGCCGGGCCGGGTTAGGCGAGCCGGCTCTCCCGTGCCTCCCTTCCCTCCCTGTGAGGCAGCCACGTCGCTCCCGGGAGCTTTAGGAGCCACGAGTTGCTCGCCGCCCACCCCTCCTGTGGGGCAGTGGATGCAGCGGGCGGCTTTGCCAGGAGGGCTGGAGCCTCCCGGCCCCCTCCCCGGGTTGGAGCAGCCTCTCGCCTTCGCAAAGGTTTGTTCGGGCCGGAGACGGCACAAGTCCTGGAATGGAGCTGGGCCCCGTGGCCCGAGACAACACCCTCTGCGTATCTCGGGGGTGATGGGGCGGTGGTGGAGGTGAACCCCCAAACTTCTTCCTGAATCCGAAAAGCGCTGTCCGCACACTAGTGTTTTCAAGCCCCTTGTCGAATTAACCTCGAGAGGGCTGAATTATCCCCGGGCTGGAATGCATAAGCAAGGGCGACTCCTTATTTCTTGTCCGCATCTCCGTGGCCAGGACCGGCTGAGCAGTAACTCCCTGCGGCCCGCGGTGTTCGCACCGCCCTGGGAAGCTCCCGAGGGTTGAACGGCCGGGCAATGGGTCATCCGCGTGTGGCACCGGGGTCAGCGTCTAATCTTTTTTTCTCCCGGTGCCTGCAGTATAAACATTGGCGGATGCAAACGCGAGGAAGAGAGGAAAAGGGGCCAGCGTGTGGAGAACTTGAATGAGACCTTTCGTGTCTCGTTCCCCCTCCTACAGCTGGCCCCGGAGTGTCGATATGCCGTGGTTTGCCCCGCACTGTCCGGCCCCGGGCGAGGCGCCGGGGAATTTGTCCGAGGGCAGTCGGGCAGCCAAGGCGCCGCGGCTCGGGGGATCGGCAGAGTGTGCCGGAGGGGGATGTGCGTCCGGGGTGTCTCTGGTTTTAGCATGGGGTTCCCCGCACCCAGCCCGCAGCTCGGGATTGCTGTGCCCCGCGGGGGAATCGCGTACCCACCGCAGAGAGGCTGGGAGCGACTGTCCCGGGGGGCCCCGGGCGTTTCGGGCTGCAGAGCGAGGGGCAGAGCAGAGGCCGAGACCGGCTGACGCCCTCGGGGCTGACCGGTGATGGGTGGCTCGATGCCCGGGCGATGTTTGCAGCGTGGGGCAGGGGTTGTTCAGCAGCACGGCCTGCCCCGGACAGCGCCGGGTGGCGGTCCCGGTGCCACCGCGCTGCTGCCTTCCACACCCGGCCCCTGCCCCAGGGGCTCTCTCGGATTCCGGCGTAGGAAACCGCAGAGCGGGGCTCCTGGGCCGTGCTGCCGATCCCGGCTGGGAAAATGGGCAGCATCCCTGGAGCTGGGGAGAGGCTCGGCCGCGCTGAGGCCGCGGAGGCCTCTTCGTGCCCCGCGGGGTCCCAGCTCCAGCTGCGGGACGCGAGGGGAGCGGCCCAGATCTCGCCAGGACTCTGACGGGGACTTCTGAAAGACATCTAAAAGGATTTTAGACATCGAAGGGGATTTATAATCGCTGGGCGGGAATAGCGACGAGAAAGTGGAGAGGAGGGCGAGGGAGATAAATTCGAGGTAGCGAAGGACATAATAGCTGCGACCCCGCGCCATCCTGACGTCGGTGTTTACCCACCCCGAGGAGAAATGGAGCCTTTAATGCCCCAACACACGGAGCCCACGCTGGGCTCTCCTCGGGCTCGGCGCCCCCGGCCCGCACACACCGGGCACACACCCACATCTGTGCGGGCCCACAGCCGGGGCCAGTGCACTGACCCCTCGGCACAGCCCCGAGCATCCATCCAGGCCGGGCAGGAGCCTGGGGACCGCGCCGTGGCGGGGAGCAGGGGCCGTGTCCCTTCGGCTCGGGGCTGCCTTCCACACGTGCGGCCCTGGGGCTTAGCCACAGCTGTTTTCGGTGACAGGCAGAGAGAGGGCTCCTTCGGCAAGGAGAAATTCGGCAACTGGTGTTTGCTTTTGCTTTTTTTTTTTTTGTATGTGCTTGGATGGATAAAATGTTCTTGCTTTGGCTCTCCTCAAGGTTGAACTCCTTTTTTTTTTTTTTAGACGGTTCCTCCGACCGTGGGAAAGACGCTACCTTGGCTCTGCGATGACATTTCTGCCAAGTCTAGGATGGGGTGGGGGTTAGGAAACTAAGGCTTTGAAACCGCTGCCCAATTTTCCTCTTCTCTTTTGCCTGCCCCTTTCATCCATCTGGGCTCCTCCAACAACTGGATGCCTCCAGCAGGCCTCGTTCTCCAACAGATGTACAACTTTCAATTATTTTCAGCACATTTTAATCAGGCCTAGTTCTGATAACGCCCTAATTAAAGAGACCTCACTATCGGCAGCTCGGTTCAGAACTCAACTTTCTTATCACATTCCTGAAGCTTTGGGTCAGGCAACACCGGAAAATGCGGCCAAAACCTCGTCCTGCTCCGAGCTGAGTTTTGAAGGTCATCGAAACTCTGTGGCGGGCCAAAAGTAACGTAGAAAAGTGTCAGTGTTTTCTGAAAGTTAAAAAAGAGACAGAGGGAAACGGGGAAAGGGAGTTGAAGGTTGAGCCTCTACCCTGAGGGCTGAGGGAGGAGATAAGGAGCGAGAAACAGCTGTGGGGTGGGAGCCCGTAAGGTACCGGCCTGTCAACGCTGCCGTGTCGCCGCGAAAGGAGCTCGTAGGGTCAGGGGCATGTGGGGGACATTTGTCCGGGATCAGGCCAGTCCCACTCCTACCCCAGCCCCGCACTCCTAGGGCTGACTTAAAATCACTGCAAACGTGGAGGTTTGAAAGTCTTCTGGAATGTTTTCATTCCTTCTGCGGCTCCCTCCTTTTCTCCCGCTCAGGCGTGCAGGTCAATAAAGCCCTGTAATGTCTCTGAGCCCAGCCTGTCAGTAGAGAGAATAAAACGGAGAAGCAACATTCGAATCCCTTTGCTGCCTCTCCGTTTTCTTCTCTCTGAAACCCGCTGTGATTACGGATCGCTGGTAAAGCAGAGACCTGCCCAGCGCCGAGCACCCGGCACCGAAAGGGAACTGAGACAGGCGCCTGAAAACAGCCCCGAGTTCTCCCTCTCGGCTGACAAAATCCCTCTCCAGCCACACGCCCCATCCAGACGGGTCCGTGAGGGATGCCCGTGCTGGAATAAGAGGGTTCAGGGAGAGGAGTGTGAGGGAGAAAGCGCTCGTAGTTCCTTTGGTTTCTTTCCCCTGCTCGCGTCGGATTTTTTGTTTTGCTTTGTTGGGTTTTTGTTTTGGTTGAGGTTTTGTTTTGTTTTGTTTTGCTTGGTTTTGGTTTTTTTTTTAAGACTGACTCTCGGAGGAGCTCGGTTCTCGGGGTAAATGCTGATGAGCCGAGAAGCCTCTGAGATAATATTACTTTGTAATTACTTTTTTAGCTGAAGTTGTTTAGCCAGCTCCAAGTCATTAATGAAAGTTGGTGTCCAAGCACCTGATTTACGATCCCGTGCCTGCCCGGGGTCAGCAGAGGTGGTCTCTTTCCATCTGAATCTGCTCGGTGTAGGAAACAAAATAGGCTGTTTATTATTTTGGAGTGCAATTTTCGCTGAAAGGAGGAGTTTTATTTTTGCACGTAACATTCCGCCTCTTTATTGCAGACTCTTCAGAAAGCCGCTCTTAACAAAATAAAAAAAGCCCAAGATTAAAGGGTAACTTCTAAATTGGAAGCGCCAGATGAGCACAATGAGCAGATGGGAATCTTCCTCTTTTAATATGAGCAACAATTAATGAAAACATCCTTTTTATTACCGAAGCCGATCTGTCCTCTTTAAACACGAACGAGACTTCCGAGTTTCCGCGCCTCGGCGCTGGCTCGGCGCGGCTCTCCCCGCAGAGAGGGATGTGTGAGCGCCGAGGGGGGGTGGCAGAGGGGACAGAGGGGCTCAGAGAGCCTGGCCCTATCTTTGTCCCCAGCGTGGACAGCCGCCCCGGGCGGGGATCGGCGACGTGTGACAGACGCGGAGCATTTCGAGCCCGCCGTGAGGGTTGTGTGTGGCCGTGGGCCCCTCTCGCTCGGAGGGGCTCGGCGGAGGCTCCTGCTAACCCCGTGTGCTCTCTCCGCCAGGTTACGGCACCGTGGCCTTTGACGGGACCCCCAGCTACGGCCACACGCCGTCCCACCCCGCCGCTCAGTTCACCAACCACTCCTTCAAACACGAGGATCCCATCAGCCAGCAGCCCTCCCTAGGTAATTTCTGCCTCCGCGCCTAAGGGTTCCACACCCAAGGGCTCTGTCGGGCAACCCGCAGGGACTGTCCCCATGCCCCCGCTGGCCTGGCACAGAGCTGGAGCTGCCCGGTGCTGGAGGACGGGGCCCTGGAGAGCCCTGCTCAGCGCAGGGTGGGCGGAGGAGCGGCCGCTCGCCCCAAGGGTTAACTCTGCGCTGCTCTCTCCGCAGGGGACCAGCAGTACTCGGTGCCTCCCCCGGTGTACGGCTGTCACACGCCGACCGACAGCTGCACGGGCAGCCAGGCGCTGCTCCTCCGGACGCCCTACAACAGGTACCTCGGCCGGCGGGGAGCTTTGCCTGCCCTCCCTGTGCGCGGGTTGTTGCTGGGGCGCGCTCTCTCCCCCGCATGCCGTTCAAACAGCTTCTCCGGTATGCAAGGAAACAGATTTATTCTTTCCCTTCTCAAAAAAATCCCCAAAAACAAAAAAACAAACAAACAAAAAAAAACCCCAAAAAACCAAAACACCAACCAAAAACCAAAAAAACCCCCCAAAAATCCCAAAAAACAAAAACCCAAAACAAAAATCCCCCCAAAAAACCCCAAAAACAAAAAACCCACAAAAACCAAAAACCAAAACAAAAAAAACCTAACCAAAACCATAGTCCCCCAAAAAGAAGATTCACACGTAAAACCCAAACCATACCAAGGCAAAACCACCCTAACGCCCCCAACAAACAAACAAGCAAGAGCCAACAAAAACAAAGAAACCAAACAAAAAAAAATATAAAAACAAAGCGACATCCCCAAACCCGCACAAAACGAAAAATAGATGCCGCTCCTTCTGTCGCGGGCCCCGCTGTGTCTCGGAGGTTTCCCGGGCCGTCTCGCCCTCCCGAGCAGGGGTTGGCGGCGCCGCTGGCTCTGGCAGAGCATCCCCGCGGGGCCGAGCACGGTGCATTCCTGTCGGGGGAGCCGCGCTCCAGCAGCAGGTGCCGGCCGCCTCCGGGAAACGGGAGCCGGGCTGCCCGCTCTCCTTGGGCCTGTCCCGTGGCCCGCCAGTGCAATGAATTTGTGGTTTGCCCTGAACCGCAGCGAGGGGAAGCGCTTGGGGCAGCCCGGCTGAGCTGCAGGCCTGCACGGGTCCCTTCCGGTCCTGGCTGTAGGAGTCCCCGCAGCCCCGGAGCTCTTCCCCGGGGCAGGGAAGGTGTGGGAGTGCTGGCTGGTGAGCAGCAGCCATGGGCAGAGTGTGGTACAGGCGATTAAAACCCAGCTCCGTCCAAGGACTCCGTCTTGCAGGCCAAGAACCGTTCCGATGGCTCCCAGGAGTGCTGGGAACTGGCCTGCAGGGAGGTTATTTATTGAAATCGGGGCAATAAACCTATCGGATTTCCTTGCTGGGAGAAAGGTGCGTCTGGACCTTTGCTGCGAGCAACGAAATCTCTTTGCCAGCAGACGGGCCCGTGGCAAGCGCGGCTTCCCGGGTTTGTTTTTTTCGGTCTGACCTGGGGGCTGGGCGTTGGAGTTTTACAACGTGTTTAGTGAGTAAAAGAAGTTCCCCAAAATTTATTCCTCAACTTTTTGTGAACTTGGAGCCAGTCCCGTATCTCGGAGTTGCTAAGTAACTCTCGCACACAAAACAATGTGCCTCTCTGCGAAGGAAGCCGCGAGCGGCTCCTCTTGTAGGCCGGTTATATCATCTTAGATTAATCGACACTGGACGTGAGACAACAAAATTCTGTCACTTCCAGAAGCCACTTCGCTAATGAACGTGAGTTGACGTCAAGGGAAGGAGGGAATGAGGTAATGAAGGAAGGAAAGGAGCCTATCCAGAGAGATTAGCTTGCAGAATAATTGGCGGGGCGAACTCTTGCGCTGAAGTGACAGAGATTGCTCGCCGCGCAGGGAAATCTATAAATATGGTTTGGAGGAGGCTTGGGGAGGGCAGCTCCGAGCGGCCGCGGGCAGCCTCCGCCTTACCCATGGCCCCGGGGCTCGCCCTCGCCCCGCTCCTGGAAGTGGCAGCACTTGGAGGTGTGATGCCGATAGGAGAAAGCTGATAGCGCCGAGAGCTCTGTCTTCCATGGGCCTCCACTGAGGCAGGGGTGAGCGCAGAGCTCGCCTCCCTAACGCGGCCACGCCTGGGGACCCGCACCCGGTGCGACTGGGGCAGCGCTGTGCCACGGGGGCCGATTTCCTCCCGACCTCAGCCTTGATCCTGCCCTGCTCCCTGGGAGGTTTACGGCTTACTCCAGTAAGATAAGGATTTAAGCCTTTAAGGCTCACAGGAGCCAATACTGATGTGTGGGGGTGTAAGCGAGGCAGAGCTTGTTCCACGTCGAGAGCAGCCCCAGCCGTACAGAGCCCGCTCCCGCACCAAGGCCCGCACAGATTGCTGAGCTCGATGCGGCCTCTCCTTGTCCCCTCCCGAACACGTTCAAATCCGCCTGGAAAATGTGGTCTGGAAAGCGGATGAGTCGTGGCGGTATAGAAATGGGCGGGACTCATTTCCCACACCGCCAACGCCCTGAAAACGACCGCGCTGTCCTTACTCAGATTTATCTCGATTGGGCAAAATCGTGATTATTGTGGTTTTGGTGTTGTGGGGTTTTTTTTTTTTGTTTGTTTGTTTTGGTTTTTTGTTTGTTTGGTTGGGTTTTTTTTTTTTTGTTGTTTTGTTTTGTTTTGTTTTTTCTTTTTTTTATCAAGACCGTATTTATTCCGCACCTCCTTCTCGAGAATTTCTTCTGTTTTCGCAGTTCAGGTCAAGTTCGACAGCTCTGCTTTGTCGAGTGATTGCTCGGTGGCCACATCCGAGTGCCGGGGCTGGCGACCGTGCCCAAGGGCGCTGCTCGCCCCCCTGCGCACACGGCGCCTGTTGCGCGGAGCGCTCAGAGAGCGCTCAGGGAATGGTGCTCAGCCCCGGAATGGGAGCTCTGTCGTTCTTCTCACCGGCTGGGGACAGTAGGCGCTCCCGTTCGCCTGTAGCAGTGGAGAGGGGGGCACGTGGCGGAGGAGACGAGCTCGGGAACGGGAGGTGTTGCTGCCTGTCCCCGGCGGCGTGCTGCGGCCGGTGTTTCCCTGCACCGCCTCCTCTCCGCGTCTCCCGGGCAAACGCCGAGCAGCGCTGGTTTGTGGTCCCTCGCCCATTCAGCCCAGCCGAGGCTGCGGGTTCACTCCGCCTTGCAGCGGCTCTCAGGGACGGCCATCCCTCCGTCACCCCCGTCCCAGATCCGCCGCGTCCAGCCGGACCCAAGGGAGGGGTGATGCCTCGGCGGGAGGAGGTGGAGCGAGAGGGCAGAGGGAGAGGATGCCGAGGGAGTCACCTCCACCTGATGCTCTCGCTTCCCCCTCATCGCCATCTCTCCAGATGGGTGCCAGGGACCCTTACGGCTCCCCTGCTCTCCGCGGAGCGCGGTCCCAGCCCTAAGCCGGGCCAGGTCGCTAGTGGGCTTGGGCAGGAGGGTCCGGCCCGTCCGCGGTGCGGAGGCACTCGGGGCCCAAGAGCCTCGCCTTCCCTCCCGTACCGCGGCTGAGTCGGGAAGAAAGAAATGGTTGAAAGATCGTAATTCTTAAGCTGGAAGCAAAACTGTTTCTGAAATCTCTCGCCCCGGCCACGACTTGCTCTCTGTTTATGGCCCGGGCAGCTGCGCTGCCCCGCGCCCGTCGTTGGTAGCCGGACACGGACGACAAACCCGCGCAGATCGCAAGCGAGTGTTTGTGGGTCCATTAAAAATGGTGATGTGAACTTTTCTACCTCGCGCTGTTTAATGTAGTAAACATGCTTGATGTTGAAAATTTACTGTGAGTCACACTTGCAAAGACTTTAAAAGTGGAGGAGTCTCGGTTCAGATTATAGCTGTTTCTGTGCAGAGGTCAAGAACTCGGTAATACTGCAGTGCAGGCCAAAACAAACTCTATATGATCTACTACTGGTTTCCTTTTAAGTTCCCTTTTTGCTCGGCGTTGACTTCCTTTTATTCCACTCCAACTTACATTAATCCCTGTTGTAGAAATGTTTCCCCCCCTTCCTCTCGTTTCTCTTTAAAAGCATCTTTGTAATGAAAATAAGTTATTTTTAGTGTCTTCTTTGTGGCCGCTCGAAGGGCCAAGGATTCAGATTGGAATCAGCGCAGGCATATCCCTGGAGAACCCTCTTTCCTCCTCCTCATGCAAACCCCATCCAAAGCCGAGATTTTGAGCGGAGCTCTTGGTTCCATGAGATCATCTCACGGTACTGTCAATAATAAACCGTGGCGAGGCGCAAATGGCGTTGGGGACGTCCTGTTCTCTGTCACAACTCAGATGTGAGATGTTTAACCCGAGCCACTGCCCGGTGGCCCCCGGGTAAGAGGCGGCCGGCGGGGCAGCTCTCACCTCCGGGCTTAAGGGCCGCGAACGAGGTGGGACCCACCTGCCCAGGCCCGATTTAGCCAAAGCCCCGCAAACCCGGCATTTTCGAGATGAGAACCTCGCAGCTCCGTGGCTCAGCACGGAAAAGAAATTTGTCCCATTGTCCGCTGCCGATGGGGTCCGGGGCCGGACTGGTGTGGGGTCCGGGCCCGACACCTGCTCCCCCCGCACTCATTCCCCGGCTCCATCCCCCAGCAGTCGTAGGAGAAGGGGGGCGAGGGCTGAGGGTCTCTCCTGGGGCGCCCCGCGCAGGAGAGACCAAACGGGGCAGAGCAAGGTTTAGCGCAAGTAGCGGAGTTCAGTTCCTATCCCTCTCCCCGTGCTTCCCACGACTCCCAGCCTGCCGAAAACCGCTTGGGAGGCTGAAGACAGTTCTGGGAGCCGCGGCCGGAGCTGCAGAGCCGGGAGCGGGGCGCGGCCGGAGCGCGGGGAGCGCATTTGGCCGGGCGGGCACCCGGAGAGCTGCGGCGGCGCCGGGACGCGGGCACCGCCCTGCTCCCTTGTCTTGGGCACTGTCACCCAAGGGCGGCACGGAATACAGTGGCTGCGAGCTGTGACAAGATGAATAAGTGTATTGGTTTATGAAAAAGCAAAGGAGGGGGAAAAAAGTGGATATTGTGGGGGAGGCTCTTATAAATGAACTGTCAAGCGAAAGAAAGTTAAAGGGAAATCTCCTGCTGTAAATGCATCGGGCGGGCACTTCTAATAAAAATCAGGGTCCTGGAGGAATTAATTACAGCAGCATTACAGGAAGAATTCGTGGAATTGCAAAACGTAGTTGGCACAGACCAGCACGGACTGCTATTGCAAATGGGGAAACTGCAGGAGAGTTTAACAATTCCTGAGCTGATATGCAGGACATTGTAGTAGCATAATAGCACTTCAGACACACTAATGAATAATAGTGTCCAGTGATACTGACAAATGATATTACGCATACTTCGAGATTGAAGTCACTTAATTTGTTTTTATATGCAAAAGCTTCCCACTGGATTCTGGCTTTTTTTTAGGTCGCTTCTACCTGCCACGAAGTAAAAAAAAAAAAAAAAAAAAAAAAAAA